>RJWJ010000123.1:319681-403904 GCA_004363605.1 Indri indri | reverse complement strand
AGGAGTTTGAGATTGCTGTGAGCTAGGCTGACGCCATGGCACTCACTCTAGCCAGGGCAACAGAGTGAGACTCTGTCTCAAAAAAAAAAAAAAAAGTGCTGGGACATTCTTCTCAAGCCTTTCTCGGGGAGACTTCCAGGCCCCCTCAGCCCTGAAGGGCCTCCATGTGTGGACCAAGCCCTCACCACTCACCTTAAAGGAGAGGTCTCCATTCTCCTCAGAAAGCTGGTTAATCTTGCGATCCATCTGGCCCTTCTCTGTCTTCAGGTCCTGGCACTGCTTCAGGGTCTCATGCAGCCGCATGGTGAGGCTGTGAGGGAGAGGAGCAGTGAGAAGAGAGCGTGGGCCCGGAATTGGGTGCGGGCAGGGGCTGGGAAGGAAGGCAGGGCTCTACCTCTCATTCTTGCCCCGTAGCTCCTCCAGCTCCCTGGGCTCCAGTGGGCTGGCCGCCTGCTTCTCGTTCAGCAGGGCCAGGCGGTCGATGCGCTGCTGCATCACGGCCATCTGGGCATCTGCCCCGGAGTGGGGGGGGAGGAGAGGAGAGTCAGCACGGAACTACGTGGGGAGGGAGAGGGAGGGGAGGCATGTGGTACCCAATCTAAGGGAAAGGGAGGATGGGGCGAGGACAGAACCCAGCTTCCAGGAAGCCTGGCCTTAGGGCCAGCAGAGGGGACAACATGGGAGGGTAACGGGACATCCCTCAGGCAAATCCATTCACACGCATCTGCAGGCGTCCCAGGCACCCACCCTTCTCAGTGAGGAGCTTGCGGTTCTCAGCCAGCTCCAGCTCCAGCTCATCCCGGTTGTTTCTCTCATCTGCAAGCTGCTTCTTCAGCCGTCTCATCTGGAACTGTGGGGTCTGCAGGATGTCGCCCATGGGTGAGGCTGGAGAGCCTGAGAGGAAGCTGAGGAAGGAGATGGCCCAGATGCCATGGTAAGAGCCTAGGATCTGAAGTGACCAGCAATGGGCAGGGGGGGAGGGAGCGGGGGTCTATGGACGTGAGCACTGGCTGGGAGGCCCATGCACCTGGGTTCTGTCTGCAGTGCTACTTCATGCCTCATGACATGACCTGGAGAAAACGTTTCTTCTCCCTCTTCCATGCCTTAATTTCTTTGTTGGGGAGAAAAAAAAGTGACGTGTTCTTGCCTCTGCAGAAATGCACTGAGAGAAGGGAATTTACTGAGGAAGAAGGGTATTCCATAAACAGGGAGGCCTTCTGCCCATGACAGACCCCAACCAATTTCCTCAATTAGTACTGGGTCAGGTGAGGAAATCCCAGATCCATAGGACACTCCAAGCTCTCTCTGATGATGTAAATATCTGGTCAATGGCTTAGCCCCTAGAATGCAGGGATGTGAGGACTGCATGGATGCTGAGGCCCCATCCCAGGAGGAGAGGCCCAGGACATACTTGTTCCCACTGGAGGAGGAGGCAACCTTCTGTAGCTCTAGGAAATGAACCTCCCTCTTGGCCTGGTGGCTAGGTGGGGAAAGCTCTTCAGAGAAGCAGGTAGAAGGAATAGGAGCTGGAGATAAGAAGACAAACCAAGAAAGGTTAGTAAGAGGGTGAACAGACGTGCATCTTTACACAATTTGAGAACTCACCTTAGTGGGTGTGAATCTGCGGACACTTACACATAAACTACAGAGGGAGGGACTGGGCAGAACCTGAAACCTGGTGTCTGGGTTATCCAGAGGTCAGCGTCCCTAACTAAAATCAAGTGCAGGGCTTCCATTTCCACGGAGCATCAGTGCTCAGACGGCACAGTGGAGGGAGGGGTGTCCTCCATGCTCAGAAACTGGACCAAGTGCCCAAGCTTTTCCCTCCGGCCAACACTGCAGAGACAGCTTGGGAGCCCTGAGCAGGGTCTCCTCGTAGCCCCCAATGACCCTCACGTCAGAGCCACTGGCCTCCTTTTGGAACTCGTCCACCCTGAAAGCTCACACTGCCAACACGCCCTCTTTCTCAAACCTTCTCTCCCCTTGGTTCCCATGACCACTTTTGCAGGACTCTCCTCTACTCACCCATTCATAGTCTCCCTCATCTGTTCCTCCCACCTCCACCCACCCTCTAAGCTCCCCAGATTCTGACGGGGCCTCCTCGCTCCGCCCACGGCGCCCACAGCCTCGGTGGCGTCCGCAAGCTGACCTGAACCCAGGGCCCTCTCCCGCATTCTGGAGCCACATCGCAACACCTCCACCTGAAGGTCCCACGAGGAACCTGAATACAAGGAACATCGAATTCAGTGGTTACGAGAATTGCCTAAACCTACTTCTTGTATTCCCGTCATCGTTAGCGGACCTCTTCACCAGGAGACTGGCAGAATGACCGCTCTTTCTATTGCACTGCCAGCTGAGACATTTGGTATATCCTGTACTTGGATTCCTTATCATACTTATTGGTTTATGTATCTGCATTTTTTTGCCTTCATGAAGGCAAAAACCTTTTTTTTTAAAAAAGACTGTGTTTTCAGCTTCTAAGCCTAGAGTAGTTTTTGTTTAAAAAATAAAAAAGGGAGGCTGGATGTGGTGGCTCATGCTTGTAATCTCAGTACTTTGGGAGACTGAGGCAGGAGGATAGCTTGAGGCCCGGAGTTTGAGACCAGCCTGGACAATAGAGCAAGACCCTGTCTCTACAAAAAATAAAAAATTATCCAGGCATAGTGGCATTCACCTGTAGTCCTAGCTACTCAGGAGGCTGAGACAGGTGGATCACTTGAGCTCAGGAGTTTGAGGTTACAGTGAGCTATGATGACACCACTACACTCCAGCCTGGGCAAGAAAGTGAGACCCTCTCTCAAAAAAAAAACATGTGTATCGGGGAGGTGATCAAGGAGAAACCAAGAGCAGACAGGACCACTTATAAATATCCTGGCAGCAGGGAGAAGCTCTGCAGGAACTAGATGATGGTAACACGGCCCAGAAATCAACCTACTCCATTACACACACTTTTCCTAAGCACCAACTCTGTGCTTTGTGTTGGGGACAGAAAGAAACTCCCACTGCTGAGACGACTCAGGGTCCCAGCAGTCCCTAATTCAGAGATGTGGGGATCCCTGGGTGTATGTCCTTACTCACCTTTCTGCAAGAAGTTCTCTAGGTCCTCATTGAGGTTTAGCCCATCCTCATGGTCCAGTACAAATTTAAGAATGGCAGCTAACTCAGCCTGGGTGACAAAAAGAGAAAAGGAGCATCACTTAGGTGTTAGAGAGGCCTCTGGAAGGATGGCTGCCAGGAGCTCCAGCCTGGCAGCGCCCGTCCCTGTTCTCCTGAGCCCCAGGAGCCGCTGGATCCCATTCCCCCTCTCAAAGCCTGAAGCCCATGGCCGAGCCATCGACATTCAACTAGGGACACATTCATCCCACTTTCCCCCTTCCCTTCTGCCTCCCCTAAAGACGCACCCAAGTCAGAGTTCCTAACTGACTTTACTCTTGACCACAAGAAAAGTAAATGGGTAAGGAAAACAATTTGGTCAGAAAGCTTTTATATGTAACTATGTGGGCTTCCTCCAGATGACCCTTCTAGAGGAAAAGATGAGATAAATGGAGTGACAGTTTTGTATAAAACACACACATACACATGTATATATGAATAGGGAATAATTTCTATGTATTATCCCAACACACGTCACAATATACACATATAAGAAAGGACTTGAAAGCATATCCTTTAAATAATTAGCAATTATCTCTGGGAATGAGATTATTGGCAACTGTTATTTCCTTCTTTGTGCTTTTCAGTATTTTCCAGATGTTCTATAATGAATGGCTGTACTTACTATACCCATATTTTTAACAAGAACAATATACATTATTTTAAGAAAGACAAATGGGGTGAGGTGAAGCGCAGGTTACGCCCACTAAGTGAGGTGGAGGCACAAGGGCTTACCTGAATCTTATATTCAAATTGTTCCCAGTCCCTAGGACTTTTGGAGCTCATGGTAGAGTGATATAAGAGCAGCATGGTCATCTAGAAGCCAAACAAGAGGTGGTCACTGAGTAAGGCTGTCTCTCTTCTCAGTGATCCCATTCTGGGCTATTCTGGGGACTCTGAGCTATTCTGGAGACTGTTCTAAAACTCCTAGAATTCAGCAGCCCCAGGCCACCATCCTTAGCAGCCCCGGGAAACTCTTTGTTGTTTTTTATTGAGGACATAATTTATGCTGTGCAAAAAAGCTGGGTGCCAAGATTCCTGCCTGGCTAAATTCTTGGATTCGTGGAACCCTGGGTGTGAAGGTAAAGGCACCCTTTATAGTCTAGAAACAGCAGAGGGAATGAAGCAGACTGAGCTAGACAGAAAAATATGATTGCTGGGTAAGCCTTATTCCTGCCAGGTCTCCATTGAGGCCCACAGTAATGGTCTAGTAAACCACTGTTTGTCTTTTGATCTCTTTGTCATAAGATTGTGGACTCCCAGAATCCTTGGGCTAAATTAGCCTCTGCCTAATTAGGACAGGTGGCTGCCTGGTCCTACCTCCAACCTCCCAGAGCCCCTGACACCTCCCCTTGGGTTTGCAGGTCCCTCAGGCTGGTATTCCTCAGGTACCTTGGCCAGTTCCAGCTCTGACCCCTCCATCACCTTCTGCACAGACACCAGGCATTCCGGAGAAGAGGGATGTTTTCGATTTTCTGCAATGACAACAATGTAGAAAGCAGGGTGAACTTCCTAGGAACCTGAGATCCCAGGACACTTAAATCTGAGAAGGAGAATGGCTATCTCTGGTGGGGCTATGAGGTGTAGGGCTCCTCATTCCTATGTCCTCTCTTCCCTGACTTACACTTTTCCATGTGAAGTCAGTTCTATCCTGGGTCAGTCCGAGGGCTACGGGGATAGTGCAAGAAGAAATCAGGCTGGGAATTCACAACTCTGGGTCATGACCCTGCAGTCTCCCACCCACTCACCAACTTCCACTTAGCACCACAGAGAAGGAGCCCAGAGATTCCAGATCATTCCGGAGTCCTGTTTCAACCAAGGTCAGAGAGGAAGCCTGCAGCTGAGTCAGAAGAGGATGACTGGGCACATCTGGCTCATATGCTGCCACAGGGTCTGGGCTCAATTACTAACACCTTGCTTTATCTAAATATATTCTCACCTTTCCTATAATTCTCTTGAGGTGGAAATGGCAGATAGCTTCCATGTCAAAGATGAGGACTCTGTGGTCCAAGGCTGGACAGGGGCAGGGGAGCTGACGAGCATTGTGCTGGAAGCTTTGTGTGTATTCTTATTTAATCCACCCACCAGCCTGAAAAGCATTTATTATCATCTCCGTATGAAACCCAGGAAACCCATGTCCAGAAAGGTCGCACAAGCAATGAGAAGGATCAAGATCTCAATCTCGATCTGCCTCTGCCCTTATACCTGTCATCTAAGCAATTAATTCAAAGTTATTTGCGGTAACATGAGTCTTTCCCTCTCTTCTGTCCTCTCAAAGTGGGAGGAACAGGAGCCCGAGGTGATAAGTCCCAAAAAGTGACCTTCTGGCTCTACCTGTATCTCTGAGGTAGGCTCTGGAACTGAGGGACACTCTTCTTACACCAACTGATGGAGGCATCACAAGACCCAGGGAAGCTGCCCCAGCTGTATTCATCTCTGTGCTAAAGAGTAGGGAGCCTTGAATCCTTTCTCCTCCAGACACTCATGAACTGATTCCTCTGGACTCCCAAGCCCCAGGAACTGAGGAAGCAGCTCCTTCCCCACTAGATAAAAAAGGTGCTTACTCTGCAGAAAACTGCACACAAAGTCCAGTCTTGCTGGCACCGGCTGCTGCAGGACTTGCTGCCCCTCTTCAGAGCCATGGCTAGAAAAAGAGCAAGTGTTAGGACCAGCGTACTCAGCAATCTGCCTGCTTGCTACTGCATTACATACTACCTCCCCTTCTTTCGGGGCTCTGTGTAAGCAGGGTCTGGGAGAGAACCGGATCCGATCCTAGAGGCAGGTGAGAAGATACCAGGACACCATCTATCCAGATGGAACTGTGTGGTGGGTGAGAAGTGGGGACTTGAGGCACGCAGTTCTGGAAAAGATGGCATTCTACCATCCTTTTTGCAAATATGAACAATTTCTGTGGGAAGGGGGCCAGGAGATGGAGGTGGCACAGGTGAATGGAAAGCTACATTAAAGCATCCGGAATGGCTCAACTGTAAAATGTCAGGAGGCCTGGAAAACATGGCTAGAGGGAGAGCGAGAGAGGACCATGGGGAGGGAAAACCAGGTCCAAGAACTGAAAGAAAGGGAGGAAACAAGGCTCTGAAGTGACAGGGCCAAGTTCCCACACTAGGCTGAAGGCGTAGGTGGTGAAAGCCGCCCAGAGGTGAGGCCCTTGCCGGAGCTTGCCTGTGTACTGGAAGGGCAAACAAAGTGTGATGAGAACCACGGGGAAGGAGGCAGCAGGGGGAGCTCTCGCACAGCCCAGGGACCAGGCCGCTGGCTGCTCCAGCTAACTGCAGTTGGGAGGATCATCGCACTTCTGAAACAGGCGAAATAACACTTCGGGTTAGAAAGCTGACTTCTCTGCCTAGGCTACAGTGGGAGATATTGATTAAAGGGCACCCTGCGCCTCAAAACCTGAACTGTCAGGTCTCAGCCAACTTTCTGGAGGGCAGGGCAGGCCCAGAACCTTCTGATGCCAGAAACATCCTGCAAAGGAAAGAAGCATCCGAGCCAACACCATGAGTGTACCTCCCCCATCTCCCATGTGACTACAAAGGGTTCTTCCAAGTGGATCCCCCACAAGAGGCATTCTGGGTAGCTAGTGTGAGATCAGGGACTCCTGCAAAGCCTCGAGAAGATGCTAATCTCCTTATGGACTCTCAGAGGAGCAATCTTCCCTATCTACCCCCAGTCTGGAATGTCGTGACTCCTTGGCCTTGGTGTAAAGAAGTATTTACCTAAAAGGATTACATTAAATAAAACTAAAAAGAGATTCTCAGGTTAAATGTTTGAGAAATGCTGGGTTAAACCAAATTAAACATTTTCTTTTTCCTTTCTTTTTTTTTTTTTTTTTTGAGACAGGGTCTTGCTTTGTCACCTAGGCTGGAGTACAGTCACCTCATCACAGCTCACTGCAACCTCCAACTCCTGGGCTCAAGAGTTCCTACTGCCTGAGCCTCCTGAGTAGCTGGGAGTACAGGCCTATGCCACCATGCCCAGCTAATTTTTCTGTATTTTGTAGAGATGGGGTCTTGCCATGTTGCTCAGACTGGTCATGAACTCCTGGCCTCAAGTGATCCTCCCACCTTGGCCTCCCAAAAGGTTAGGATAACAGGCCATAACCACTGCACCCGGCCCAAATTGAACATTCTCTAAAGAAGAGGATATAACATACATTATTTCCTAAAACTATTTGACCTCAAAAGCTCTTTTTTCCCACGAAGCCCCTGGTATAAGTTGCATGGAACATGCTTTGGAGAATGCTGGTCCTAGAGAAATCTAGCCCATCCTTTAAGACTGTGTTCAAGTCTCATCTCTATCAGGAAGCCATCCAGACCACTGCCGGTCATGCCGCTCAGGTACTCCTACAGCATTCATAAATACAACTGCATCGTTTACAACAGCCTACTCTCTAACTGTACTAGCTGAAAGCTAGGAAAATAGCAGGTGCTCAGTATACATAGGCTGACTGATGCCTGAGGGATGCCTTTTACTGGGAAGAGCAAAGGTCAACATCAGCAAGACAAATGTCAGGTATCTAGGTTTTCTGGCAAAATACCTCCACTAAACTTTGCTATTCAAGCCTCACAGTTATCAAAGAGATGTGACAGCCTTTTTGCTTTAGGCTACCACACACAGAAGAACAGAAAGGGAAACTTGTCAGAGGGGTTAAAGCCAATGATTTTTCCCATAGAGAAGGCCAAGTGACAAAGGAGACAAGCCCTGATTGATTCCCACAGCTTCTATCTTCCCACCAACCTTGCCATCCTCCGCTGCCTTCCCCTCTGAGAACGAGGCTGCTGATTTAGGTTGGCACCAGTAGCAGTAGCAAAAATGCAATAGCCAGAACATATTAACCAAGAACAAGTGTCTTCCAAAAGGAAGTTGGTTTGCATTGTCCTGGATCTGAGATGGAGGTTAAGGTTAACCTGGAATTTCTATATCCCCTAAGCCCCCCAACCCCCCAGCCATGGCAGTCTACGGTTCAGGCAGCACCCTAGAAGACAACTTGAAAAATGAGCATCCTAATTTTTGACCCTCCTTATGAAAATTTCCCACCAGGTTATAAACCTACAGTGGCTAAATCAAGAACAACACACATCCTTACTCCTGGACGCATCTACTGCTCTTGTCATCAGCCAAGGAAATTTATCTCTTCAAAAGCAAAAGCAAGGCTGGGCAGCAGGGTGGCTCACGCCTATAATCTTAGCACTTCGGGAGGCCGAGGTGGGAAGATCACTTGAGGTCAAGAGTTCGAGACCAGCCTGAGCAACAGCAAAACCCCATTTCTACTAAAAATAGAAAAATTTAGCCGGGTGTGCTGGCACGTGCCTGTAGTCCCAGCTACCTGGGAAGCTGAGGCAGGAGGATCACTTAGAGCCCAAGAGTTGGGGGGTTGCAGTGAGCTACAATGACACCAGGATGACAGAGTGAGACTGTCTCTCAAAAACAACAAAGAAAAAAACAAGGCAACTGAACACCCCTCCTCACAACCCCCACCCCTTCACAATAAAAAAAGAGAAGAAAAGAGGGTTGCGGAAGACCCCTGCTGAGACAAGAGGATGGGAGCATGGACTCTTGGAACGTGTGAGATCGTGGCGTCTTGGAGGTGGTGCTGTCAACGAGTGAAGCAGCCTTGGGATGGGACAACTAGGAAACTCGCCCGCAGAGGGGCACAGTAAGTGAAGGACCAAGTCAACGTGTTCTTATCTCTGGGCACCACCCTGGCTTACAACATCCCAATGCAGCCCCGTGCTTTCTGGTCACAGCCATCACCCAGGGAAGGGAGCAAATGCAGCGCCCACCCCAGCAATGCGCTTTGCCCGACAGGTGGAGAGGCGTGCGGGGCACACTCACATGCGGTCAACGATCTTGACGAAGACGCTGCAGTCCTGCAGCTGCAGCACAGCCGCCACGGGGTCAGCCACGCGCAGGCTGTTCACCTGTGAGCCAAAAGAAGAGCCTGTAAGACTGTTATACAAGCCAGAAGCAGTGTGGTCCGCTCCCTTTCCCAGATGCTGACAATTCTCTGCTCACTGGGAGTGCCTCCGGTTGTAGGCTATAGGAATAAAGGAATAGACAATTCTAGAACTTTTACTTTCGGCAAAGGAATGCAGTTGTAATCACTCATCCAGTGAATGCTATCCAGTTACCGCCACCTAAAATGCTACCATCAGAGTCCTTCCTTTGGCTTCAACTAAATAAAAGCTTAAATTCTCCTAAGACGTTTCAGCATTGGAGGCACACTTGAAATATAATTAGGCATAAAATGGTTCTGGAAGGCAAATCAAGAACTGGCACCACCACTGCCTCTAGAGAGAGGAGCTTGATGACAAGGAATCTGAGATGGGAAAAAGGAAGGCTTTTTACATTATAACCCTCTGTAGCTCTCGAATGTTTACATTATGATTCTTTGTATCTCTCGAATTTTTACATTGTAGCCCTTCACAGCTCTTGGGTGTTGAAATATCTATTCAAAACTTAAGTTCAATATTACACATTACTCCCATACAGATGTAAAAACTTGTTATTAGTGTTTTTTTATTCTTTTTCTTTCTGGATATAAAACTTTGGCCGAGGGGAGAAAGGAGAAACAATGGGGGAACAAGATAATTGAAAAAAGCTGGGTCAGGGAGGAAGGAAGAAGAGCTGGGAACCCCAAAGAGAAACTTCTCACTTCTGATTCAATTACCTGTTCCCTTTCTTTGGCTTCAGGCAAGGCATCCCTCTAAATCGGTCTTTACCACTAGAAAATTCACCAGGGGTCACATGCAAATCAATCAGGTACGCAGGTTACTCGACAAGCGTACATGGTCGACTTCTACAGGAAAGCCTCATGGATTCCATAGGCACTAAAGTTCAGAAGTAGCCTGCACTGAAGTTTACTTTTTTATTACCACAGGAAGGAAGGGCTTGCTAAGTTAATCAATCACATATGCAACATTAAAAGGGGAACGAGACTTAGCCTGCTTAAGAAAGAAGGTACTTTTAAGAACTCCAGCACAGTGGTTCTGTGCAAATCACCAGATTCTATTGCTTATAAATGCATCCTCTCTATCTGGGCTGGGAGCCCGCAGATATAAATTTTAGGCCCAGCTCCTCCACTAACTTGCCAGGAACCTTTGTTATCAACTTTATTTCTCTCTGTGCCTATTTTCCCTTTTGTCAGATGGATAGAAGCCCTACCTTACCTACTTCAAAGGACCGGTGTGGGTTCGAATGGGATTAAGGATGTAAGAACACATTAAAAAATACAAAGTACTATAAACACAAGGCACTATTATAGTTAATAAAATTAAAATAATGACATAGATACTGCTATTACTTAACAGTTAAATTAGCTGCATGCACTGTAGAATTAAGAGGATTAAAAAAATCAATAAGTCAGCTACAGAAATGACAGTATTTATTTCAGTTAAATACTTTCACATTAAAAACAGCTTTCAGATGGATCTAAATTAAAATAGGTTAAATTTTTTAAAGTGTGAAATATAAAATATGACCTCTCATTGAAGTCTTAAAGACAATATATTTATACCATCTTTTGAAAAAGGTTAAATTGAATTGGTCAGGACAGGTCAGTGTAAGTTTTCTAGAAAGATTCTGCAAACTTTAGACTAAGATCCCTTTTTACCTGCTGAAAATGAAGGGACTTCCAAGACGTAAGCATCCAAAAACCATCTCCATTTAATACCTACAACCTAGATAAAACGTTCAAGGGCTATAAACGCTGTTCACTAATGAGACTGCAAAATCATACCAATTAGCTGACTTAAAGTGTCTTCAGGAATATGGAGTCATCACTTATACCAATTAAGTAATAGTCCAGCAATAGTTTCTTTTGTGGATGTAAAAATATTTTTTCTTCCTATGAATTAGTTTGCTTGCAAGTGAGAAATCATTTAAAAGTTGAAGTGGAAAAGCTCCTTCCCCTCTAGCAGGGTATAAAACATGAGAGTGAGGCTAGTCGTAGTGGTGAGCAACTACACTTTCATATTTTAATGCATGTTCATTGTGATTTCTGAGAAAGGCATGTAAGTATACGCTGTTAAATAAAATCAGTCTTGTGTCTCTTCTCTATAATGGTAGAAGTCACTGACATGGAAGGATCACTTGTGCCCAGGCTGCAGTGAGCTATGGTTGTGTCACTGTACTCCAGCCTGGGTGACAGAGCAAGACCCCATCTCTTTAAAAACAAAAACAAAAAACTATGAGAGTGAGGATCAAACTCACTGCATAACCCAAGAGCTGTCTGTAAGTTTTCTAGGGTTGCTTAAGGTTGTCAGATTTTTTAATTCCCTTAAATAGATTATTCATTATTAACTGCTATTTACAGAATAGTTTCAAGCTACACTTCAATTAAAATAAAATGGAAATTTATTTTTTACATTATAAATTACTGAAAATCCAGAAGACAAAAATACAAAACTCCCATTCCTTATAGTATTTTAATTCATGTACTTTTTGCATTTTGATGTATTTCTTTCTAGTCTTTTTTCCTAGGTAATTTTTTAAAAACCACAGTTGTAATTATCACATGTGTATGTATAGTCTATGTCACTCTTCTCATTAACAGAAGCATTATTTCATGCTACTAAAATTTACTTTAGCTGCATAACTTTTGATTTAAATTGAAAAATTCTTTTACAATATTTATCTTAAAAAATTGAAAAAATTCTATAACTAAATATTTTAATGTGTTTGTAATTTTTGAAAAAAGTACACAAGTATCTCCTGTTAAAACCAGTCTTGTGTCCACCCTCTGTAACAGTGGTAGTCACTGTAAAAACGAGCCTCGAACCTAAATAAAAAAATAGATAAACCAATCGATGTAAAACAATGTGGTGTAAGAGCCCCCAATATTCATAGTTATCCCCATTGAACTAGAGACATAGCTCATGTTCCCTCGTAACCCAACCAGCCTTTTTTCGCCAGGAGTGGGGGAGGGAAGGAGGAGGAAGAGAAAATGTTTCTAATACAGATATAACACATTGAAATGTAATATGAATATAAAATATAAAGAAATACCCATTTTAAGCTATGCAAAGCTGAAAATTGCACCCATTTCAGAAACTGAAGACTAAGAATGCACATTTTGTACACTGAACGTGTATTTCCTGACTAGAGATTTGATGATTAAAGACAACCTTTCTTTATTAAATCCACCTTACTTGGAAATTAAAAATTCATTTTCTTTAAAATATTCTCTAATTAAAAAAAAAAAGTTGGCTCTTCAACTGGCCCTGATTAATCAGTGCGCAAGGTGAATACTAAAATACCCTGTGCCAACTAGCATGCCCAGGAAATATTTTAAATACCAAGAACTATTATTTACTGAGATACTATGCTAAATGGTTGTATGTGTATACGTGGGCACATGTGCACACTGAATGTTAACACACATGATCTCTTTATCCTTGTAATAACCACAGGAGGTATTTTAATTTAAAGTTACCTTAATTTAAAGTTACCCCCATTTAAAAAAGAAGATGCCAGGAGGCTAACTTACTCTGGGTCACACAGGGGCCAGCACTGTGATTCTACGCTGGGCTGTCTGAGCCCAAAGCCCATGCTCATCACCACCATACTCCATGGCCTCCTCTGTTTCTCTAGCTTTAAATATCCAATGCTCATTATTATTTTTTTCATTTGCCATTGTCTCTGGCAGAAAATATATAAAAGACCTAGCAGAAGGATTTGGGGGAAGTAATCATGAAGGCAACAGGAAGACAATGACAACACACAGAAATATGGTAAAGAGAGCAAGGGGAGCCTTGCCCTGAGATTAAAGGCCTTTGCAGACCACAGTCCCTGCATACACCAGTCACTAAAGTTCAGCATCAACCCTTTCAGTCAGAAAATGCACAGGGAAAAGATGAAGATGGATTTCCACGCTGTCCAAAGGAAAACTTTATTTACTTAGCCTGGAGATGAGAAGACTTTACAGAGCCCTGGCTCCTAGAAAACTCCTCTCCTAATCTCTCAAGCTTCATAGAGAAGTATAGCAGACAAGAGAGAGGAAGACTACTCACCCAAGAGAGGAGTGCAGCCGCCCGGGTGGCATGGAGTGTCATCTTGGTGATACCAGACAGTCACTCCAATGCACCTGGAACCCAAGGGAGGAAGAAGAGCAGTTAATCATAACAGATATCCATGATCAAGAAACAGAGGAGACATGGTTCCATTTACCAGCTCTGAACACTTAAATCACTCTTCACTTAGCACTTAATCCACCAAAGCATGATGGGAATTTTGAGAGAGCTCAGAATACACACGAAAATTACTATAAAGCTCATCATGTCAGAGCTGACAGTAAAGAATTTTGCATTTAGTGCAATGTTCACCAGCTCCCACACAATCTTTCAGTTCCACAGAAAACAACATTCAAAGCTGGCCTTCAAGCCTACTCTTTGGGACATGATGCCCTTAAACAGGGAACAGACAGAGTTTTTCAGTTAGACTGGGTCTGAATGCTGATGTCATGTGACCATGGTCATGTGATCTTGGACAAGTATCATAACTTCTTTTAGTCTATTCATCCACAAAATGGGATTCGCATATACCTCTCTTGGTTATTGTCATGCTTAAAGATAAAGCAAATAGCACAGTGCCTGTGACATGGTGGGTATTCAATAATCACTATTCTTAAGTAGAAAGGTTGATTTCTGGCTCTATCTACAGGTACCCAAATTCTACCTAACTAAAAATAGCCAAGTTCTTGGGTTCTCCAAATTCTGGATGTTTATATTCTCCACACAAATGTCAAAGACAGACACGGTTCAAATAGGGAATTGGACATATCTAAACCTGGGTCTCTGGATGAGGCCGAGTTGAATTCTGGAGATCTCATGAGACATTTAATGAAAATTAGGCACTTGTCCTGGTATTCTTACCCCAATTTCTTTTCCCATTGAGAATCTCCCATCTGCCTGCCAACCTACCCAAGAGACCACAGACCTGATGCCCAAATATTTGCCAACACCTCCCAGCAGCCCCTACAATTCCCACAAATCTCCATGGGCATATCAGCCCCATTCCCATCTCCTGCCCCAGGTGCTCAGTTTGTCACTCCTCTAGAAGAAGGACAAGAATAGTTAAGAGCCACATCACCTATAAATGTCGCCACATATTAGCTTCTCCAAGGTGTGGGTTCTGTGGAACCAACATTTGCTAAGCATCTTCTATATGCAAGGTGTTGGGGATAAAGAAAAACACCAATTTCGCCCATAAGGTGCTCACTGTCTAGTAGAAGAAAGAGGTACACAAATCTGATAATTCATTTCCCATCAACTCCAGGTCCTTCTTATCCAAGTGTACTCTGCTTATCAACCAACCAAAAGGCATTTATTTTCTTAGTCCCTATATATGCTCATTCTATGCTGGAAGCTACATGGGAAATGGGAGACAGTGACATGGTCCCTGCCTTTGAAGGGCTTACGGCAGGGTGAGGAGTAAAATTAAAAATACATGAAGCACTAATAGATGAAAATAATTAAATGCCAAATACAACTAAATGTTAATTATAATTAAGTGCTTCCTGACCCTGCAAAACCCAACATGATTCCACCTGTTATACCAACATCACAGTCTTATAAATGAACCAATGCACCTGGGCTTTGGCAAGAGCAAATGAAATAGTTAAGGGCGCTCTCAGGAGGGTGGAGAAGCTAAGGGGCTCAGGCTTGGATGACCTTCACCAAGTATGGCCTATCCATGGGCACTGAATGCCTACTCCTGGGCCAGGTAAGGATGAAGGCAGATGGCCTCAACTACTGCATTGCAATAAGACTTTCCTGGTGGCAGGTCAGCCTAAAGCTGGAGGGACCACGCTTGGCCCTTGTGATGAAGGCGGCAGTAGCCAAATGCTCATCGGGAGCTTCTTAAAAAAGAGTCTCTGAGCTATTCAATAACAAGAGAAATGAGGCCCAGATCACCTCCTCCTCATCCCCACTGCTGCCTATAGACTTGCAGTCCTTTGATGAGCCTCCACACTTTATTTGCAACCGGAGGTAGATCTTGCCTCTCTGAAAGATTCACAGCTGTGCTGCTAAAAATGTCCTGAGGTTTAACCAACCTCTTCTCTTTATCTCAGAGGCAAAACATACAACCCTCAGGTCCTCCCAGGAGAGCCTGTCTAAAACTAGTTCCGCCACTCAAGAAAACCAGTGTCAAGACCAAATGCCCTCTTCTGTGCTCTCCAGGCACAGAAATAGGAGGAATTCGATACTCAACACCAAGAACTCCTGAAAGACCTTGTTAGCTCAAAGCCCACAAAAGGGGCACTTTCTCAGAGATAGGACATCAGGGTGAGAGGCTTTAGGACAGCCCAGACATTCACTCTTCTCTGGGTGATAAATGATGGAGGCCAGTGGCATATATAGTCCTCGGCATTGGGATTATAGCTTTAAGCAGGCTTTGGCTTGGAACTCAAGGGCTCCCGGCCAGAGCACCATCCTCCCCACCCTCCCCCTGAAATCTGAGGCAGGCCCCACCCACAGAAGACTAAGTGATGGTGATGGAAAAACAGATCCCTGCGATTGTAGCCTGGAACCATTTCACAGAAGGATCTGCTGAGATCCACCCCAACTTGATCAGGCACCCCCATAACCCCTAGTCAACAAACAAAGAAACAAAACCCCAGAATTCAGGCCAGGCCCTCTGAGGGCACCTTCAGAGTTCCCACCTACCTGGTTCTTTGAGGAAGAAATGCCCCAGAATCCAAAAGAGACGCTTCAAAGAGCTGGTAAGGCACCCTCTCTTTCTCTCGGTCTCAAGAAGGAACCAAGACTCAGAAACAGCCGCCGTATGACACTTAAGGCCCTGCATTCTCTTTGCATTTCCCAAACGGACATAATGAAGCTCCCCCACATCAGGACCAATTCCCACATGCACCATAACCCCTCTACGTTCCCAGAAAAGATGTATCGGGACAAGGAAAGTGACACTCAAAAGAGAAACACAGCCACCTGGCCTGCATCCTCTCCGGATCGTAAAGAGTTAAAGCCTCACCATGGTTCCCTACCAGGGCTGAAGCTAATGTAAACCACCTGCTCAGACACAAGGACCAAACCAGAAGGTCAGGTTGCTGAGCTCTGGGGTCTGTTCTGAAAAAGCTTCAGTTTTAGGAGTAGACGAAGTGATAGGCCAGAGGCCAGGGGGTCTGAGTTGCAGCAGCACTGCTCTCCTTACCCTGCCCCTGGCCTGAGTGCCAGCTCCTTGGAGACTGCCTCTGAGACAGTTATTGCCCGCCTCAACACCAGCCCTATCTCAAGACAACACCACAGTGACCTTTGGTCCCAGACAGCTGCTAAACTGTACTGATCTCTCAGCTCATGGGCCCTTGCCTCCACTGAACCCTCATTCTCTTAGTGCTAACTGCCACCCAAGAATTTAGGGTCCAAAGCCCGCACAAGCTCCCACCTCAAAGGGTCCTTCCCCGAACCCCACCCCCTCTCTACCCAATAGTTTCAAAGGCCCACAGACTTACAGCTCACAAAGAAAATGGCTGCCCATCCGTACATCCAGCCCCAATTGCAAAATTTACCACCACTGGCCTTGAGACCCTGCCTTCTGGTAGCCAGAAGAATTTCATGCTCTGTGCCCCTTTCTAAAAGAGATTGTCCCCTCATCTGAGAGGCATCCACATTCAAAGTGAAAACCCTGACCATGGGGCTGCTGCTCCTCTAACTCTGGGAGGGCGAGGTTAGGGGGGCACAGGTAAGCAAGCACCCAGGCCTCACCTGGCAGGTTACCCCAGAGGGGCCCAGCACAGGCCAAGCCATCTTGCCGTGGGCTAGTTTGCTATAAAAACAGAATGGGAAATATCTTGCTGGTCCACCCTCTGGCTCAGAGAATGTAAATGGCCAAAGGACCAGCAGCTCCAAGAGAAGCCATGGAGGGAAAAAACACAATCTTTTTCAACTTCTGGGGAGCCCTGAGTAGACTGTGTGGTCTAAGTCCAAGAGTTCCTCTGCGCTCCTGAGGTCAGGGGCAAACCCGATGGATTCCCTGGTCCCTCTAAAAGGACTAGCTTTCGGCTCAGGCCCCCACTCTTCACACAGAGCATCCCCTCTTTGTAGCCTAGAGTTTGGCCTAGAGCCCCAAGGCCCTGGAGAGGAGCAAGGGAAGGACTGCAGAGGAAACCAAGATTCCCTGGTTTCTGTCCCTTCCCCCCCCATGCTCTGGAGGGTCCATATCAGAAGGATGCGGGCGAAAGGGCTGCCATCGGGAACCAGACCCGGGGCCTGCAGCCACACAGGGCACGCGTGCACGCACACACACGCCCCCGGGCCCCCACCACTATATTCACACACCCTGGTCCCTGCCAGCTGACAAATGAACTTGTTTTCACTGCCCACCACCTCGCACACACCCAGGGCCTCAGGCAGGAATGGAGAGGCCCTCCCCGAAGCCGTCTCTACAGCACGACATGCAGGCGCACACACTTTCCCCCTCTGAACAAAAACACGCTGACATCTACGCAAGAGGGAAAGAAAGCCACCCTTTGCTCTGCAAGGCGCCAACTCCCGGATGTTGGCAAGCTCTGCCCCCAGCGCCTGCTTCTGAGTGTGTTTACTTGCTCTCCCTCTTCTCTCCCTCCCCTTTAAGGATGGCGCAGGAAAGGGAGGTGAGGGGGGAGAATCCACCCCACCCTCTCGTCCATGTTTGAACAAAAACCCAGAGAAAGAGTGAGGGAGAAAAAGTCCCAGTGCAGGGGGGCCTTACCAGACTCCCAAAGCCAAACGTATCTACAGGTTTTAATCCGCCATTAGCATTTAAATCTTGAAAGGAGAGGAGGAAGGGGGGGCCAGTGGAAAGTAACCCCACACACAAAAGAAAAGTTGTTGGTTTTCTTCTCAGTCAGCCTGGCAGGAGCGATCTTCCTGGCTGACAGCCAGAAGTGCGTCACAGCCAGGAGTCTGCTTTCTTTAAAGGCACAGCAAGCTTCCGTGATCTGGGAGCGACAGCAAAGCGGGGCACTCTCAGCGGGGGTGGGGCCCGGGGGAGGGGGCACGCTGGGGAGGAGAGGGGAAGGCTGCAGGCTTGGTCCACAAACAAGAGAACAGGACGCGGGGGGCGGGGGGGCGGCACGAGCAGGCAGGCAAAATTACTGAACTGCAACAGCAGCAAGAGCCAAGCCAAACTGTGGCATAAACACACAAAAACACATCTCGCAGTGGCCAGCCTGACAAACCTGAGATCACACAGACACTCCCCCTCCGCTCTCTTTTCCGCCCAGGGCTTAAGGCTGTAGTGACAGCCTGTCCATCTCTCTGGCCAGCAACAGAAGGGTAGGCCAAGGGCTGCCCCGATGATTAGATCAGCCCCTTTCTGTCGCGGAGCAGGGCAGGGAGGAAGACCTGGGAACAGAGGCTTTGAATAGCAAGCAAAACGCAGGCCCTTTTAACTGGGGCAGCTTCCTGCCGGCTCCAAGGCGGGCTGCGTCTTTATGCACACGCATGCCGCTCTTGCACACAAAGCGCCTGCCTCCTTCCATGGGCTTGCTGCCTGCCCTGGGACATGGCCACCCCCCAAGCCCATTCCCCGAGGGAATCTCTCCAGCCCGTACCTTCTGTGTGGCAAGGCCAGGATGCTGCGCTGTGCCCGCTCCTCCCCCTCGGCCACCCAAACAAGAAACCCAGGCAGATTCTGGCCCTGGAGTGCAGGCCTGCGCTGTCCTGTCCGGGTGGCTGCCTGCTATTGTTGACTGTGGAATGGCCGCCAAAATCCCAGCTGTGCTGCCAGAACCTAATCCCCTGTTCCGCTGAGCATCTGTGGGGAGGGGCCGAGGGGCCAAGGCACAGACCGAGTACGGCAGGCACTGGCTGGAACCCTTACCAGACTAGATGCAGGCACTGGGACCTGTAGGCGCTGCCTCTCCTACATGGCAGCAAGGAAAAGATGTCTGACTCTTAGAAGACAAAACCACAGTGTTTCCACCCACTGAACAGTGACCCTCACCAAGGCTGTAAGGGAAACCCACCAGGGAGTTAACAAGAACCCCCTCATCTTACACCACATTTATTGAGCACCTACTATGTGCAAGGCACTGCTATACAGCACTGTAGGGAATATATAAAAATGAATTAAATCCAGCATCTGTACTGAAGTAGGTTATAATTCCACAAGAGATAAAAAATATGACCCAAAAATTATATTTCAAGATGGCATATGCTAACTTCCACAGAAGATGTAAAGAAAAATTCTTAACGATTAAAAGTAGGGAAGAATTAAGAAGATGAAGTACCATTTTAATTTGGATCTTGAAACACACAGGTACAATCCTGGTGGAAATGGAGAGGAGTGGGGAGGAAGGGGAAGCTGAGAGGAAGCGTGGAAGCAGTGGGAGAAAGGGCTTGGCGGGTGAAGCGGGGTCAGGAAGTCGGAGAATCCTGAACTTTGAGGAATCGAAGGTTTGTAGTATGATGAGAACTGTGCTCCAGGTTTATTGTGAACATAAATGAATGAGCCTAGCAGCAGGGAGGTGAGTCAAGAGGCTGCCACAATAGACAGGAGACGGTAATCAGGACACAAAAGAGGGTAAGGTAGGAGAATGGAAAGAAGAGAGATACTGTACAGACAGGATAAAGGACTAAAAGGAAGAGAGGAACCGTACAGGGGAGAGAGTGTGAGAGATGACATACACAACGAAACTGAAGAGATGATGACGATGTCAGAGCAAGAGAGAAAACAGGGTATATGTGAATATATAGTAGCTGATGCTTACTGAGTACATACTATGTGCCAGACACAGTTCTGTGGACCTAATGTGTACTAACTCGTTAATCTTAAAAAATCCCTTAATGAAGTAGGTACTATTATCAACTCAACTTTAGGCATAAGAAAATTAAGCCTCAGAGATAAAATAAGTTGCCCAAGATCACACAGCTAGTAAAGGGCAGAACTTTCTACCACACGCTAACTATGTGACCCTGGCAAGAAACCTCCGAGCCTTAGTATCTCTATTTGTAAAATAAAGATAAAGACACCTCCATTATAAGGTGATGAGGGTTAATTCAATAACATCTATAAGGTGCCCAACACACTGGCTAGCAGGTAAGGCACAAGGTGGGTACTTTGCAAAGGTTAGTTACTATTTAGCAGTTTGGTCTCTTATCACCAAGGCGTCCAAGCAGAAGCTGGCTCACCATTTGTTGGGGAAGCTAGAGATGGTGCTCCTCCTGGAGCAGGAGCCTGGATCCCCAGGCAGCCTGCTTTCTTCCCATCAGTCTGCCTCTCTGGATTTTACTTTAGGGTCCAGCTCAAATCCTGACTCCTCAAATATTTAACAGTTAACAATGGTTATCTTGGGGAAAGAGTTACATTGTGAGGAACATTCACTTGGAGACTTTCTATGTTTGCATTCATTCATCTATTCATTCATTTATAGAGACAGGGGCTTGCTCTGTTGCTCAGGCTGGAGTGCAGTGGCACAATCATAGCTCACTGCAACCTCGAACTCCGGAGCTCAAGCGATCCTCCTGCCTCAGCCTCCTGAGGACTACAGGCACATAACACCACACCCAGTTAATTTTTAAAATTTTTTTGTAGAGACAGGATCTCCCTATGTTACCCAGGTAGGTCTCAAACTCCTGGCCTCAAGTGATCCTCCTGCCTCAGCCTCCCAAAGCACTGGGATTACAGGTGTGAGCCACAAGACCTGGCCATATTTTTAATAACCATGTGTTACATTGGTGATCAGAAAAATGTACCCACATCTTGCATTTGGCACTTGTACTGCCTTATGTGGACATGCATGAAAGTCCTGTCTTCACATCTGGGACATAAATTTCTCAAGGGCATAACCAGTTCCACCTCTCTCTCTCTGTGATCCCCCATAGTACCTAGCTCACTAGGGCTATGAACTACAACTGGATGGCGGGTTTCCAAATTCAACCTTCTGGCCACAGAGAATGACTGTGGTGAGTGGTGGGGATGAGGTATGGGCGGGGGTCAGACCAAGGCCCATTGCTGCAGAGACTCCCCATCACTCGCTGCTTCTCCCAGGCCCTATAGCCTATTCCTACAGTATCATTTTAAGTCTTATTAGCAATCACTATTATTAATAGTAGAAAGGGAAGTTCTTATTCAAAGGAGCACCACAAAAAAAAAAAAAAAAAAAAAAAAGCAAAGGCAAAGCAAATACCAAAACTTTTATAGAAAAGCAAAGTGGTAAGGCCGGGCGCGGTGGCTCACGCCTGTAATCCTAGCACTCTGGGAGGCCGAGGCGGGCGGATCGTTCTGAGCTCAGGAGTTCGAGACCAGCCTGAGCAAGAGCGAGACCCCGTCTCTACCAAAAATAGAAAGAAATGAATTGGACAGCTAAAAATATATAGAAAAAAAATTAGCCGAGCATGGTGGCACATGCCTGTAGTCCCAGCTACTCGGGAGGCTGAGACAGTAGGATTGCTTGAGCCCAGGAGTTTGAGGTTGCTGTGAGCTAGGCTGACGGCACGGCACTCGCCCCAGGTGAGAGTGAGACTCTGTCTCAAAAAAAAAAAAAAAGAAAAGAAAAGTGGCAAACATATTTTAAAGACTGGCACAATCAGCACTCCAGAAAATGTATGAGGTGAAAAATAGGAGGCAGGCCTGCTAAAATGGCCCTGGACATATATGGCATGTGTCAGCCCTAAAGCTTCCTAGCCCCGGACAGAATTGATACTGTGTCTCAAAAGAGCAAGAGAAATCTCCCCAGACTCGCCCCTTGCTCTAACTCAAGGCAACAGCTTCCAGCTGTGCGGCCTTTCAGGGGCTGAACTCTCCTCTGGAACCTCTCTGTGAAGTTGCCAAGTGTCTGGGCCAGCTCTTCACGACAGCCCAGGGAGCCTGGCCAGTTTCTCCAGTCTTTCCCTCTGCTTCCCCCACCCTGTGGCAGCATCGAACTTCCCCAGCCCTTGTCACAGCCTAGCGAGGCAGCAGGCAGGCCACACGGCTCCTGCCTGATTCTGCAAGCCTCTGCTCATTGTGCCCAAAAGACTAGAAAAGGAGCGGCAAAATCATTTTAGAAAAAGTAAGTAAAAAAGAAAAGTAAGAAATGATTAAAGAAATTCAGGAGAGAGTTCAGATAGAGGTTGGAAGTAGGTAGTGAGTAACAGGTTAGGAGCACAAAGGGCATTTCAAAGGGTCTAGTAATGTTCTGTCTTCCTGAGCTGGGTGGTAGGTATATGGGTGTTCATTTTCTTTATTCTTGTTTAAAAATGTTATACTGTAGTTTTTATTGTGTATTATCATTTTTTAAAGTTTAAACAAAAAAAGACTGAGAGAGAGCAAGTCCCCTGAGACTGCCCAGAAATGGGATGATTGTAATATAAATAATTAGCCTGGCGTTCAAGGCCCTTTATGACCTGGCCTGGCTTTAATGTCTGGAGTCATTCATGCCTTTACCCAAACCCTCCACCCTGCCAGGCAGGCCTATAAAGTTATGGACTGTCCTGATGATGAGAAGAGAGGACTGCAGAGGACAGGCTCTGGGATAAGACCCACGTGGGCTCAAATTTTGGCTCCAACACTTACTAGCTATGTGACCTTGGGCAAGTTATTTAAATCTTTCTAATTCTCAGTTTCCTTTTCTGTAAAATAGGGATAACCACGGTATTTACCTCACTGGATTATTGTGAAGATTAAACAAAATAAAGCCTGGGATGTGTTTAGCATAGTGCCTGGTACATACTAAATGTTCACTAAATGCTAGCTATTAATTACAACAGTAACAGCAACAACAATAATGATAGTCTTTAGGTATTTATTATGCAAGGACACAAAGCGGCAGAGAAAAGACTCAGAGGCATTGCACCGGGTGCTTTTAAAGATAAGGAAATCTGAGGCTCAAGAATTAAGTGACTGACTTACATGACTTAGTCATACAAATAGTGAGTCGTCATCTACATTATCCTCTACTGCTCTTAAATAGATAATCACTGAATAAACGAATAAAAGCTAGCACCTTCTCAGTGGCTCAAAGAAGCCTTGTACTTCTACCTCCTCATAAAAATCAACTTTTTAATCAAAACAATCTAACAGCTCTAATTTAAAAAGTAATTGCTAAAGAATTTTTTCTCAGGGTGCAAGGGCTTTACAAACATTAAAGGACCAAAACTTCTCTGAAGCAGCAAGCACCAAAGAAGTCTTCTACTAAAAGGGGTGTGGAGATATCTCAAGAGTGAGAAGCAGGGAGCCTGAGAGGAAAGACCAGTGCTGTTACCACCACGGCCTCACTCTCTCTCCAGAGGTTACTGGCTGATTAATGAGGTAGTGTTGGTAAGCCTGAGGCTTCCTGGGGACAAAAGCAGAGGGCAGATCAAAACCCAGAGAGGGTTCATTATAACCTCCAAGAGGCCCACTCAGTTCTCCCTTAAGAAGGCCTTTCTACAAAACACCTAAGAACCTCTTTACCCTGTTTCATTGTCACAGAGGAGTAAAATGGCTCTGTCCCTACAGGCAACATATCTAGCATACTGTTTGCTCACAAATGCAAAACTGAAAAGCAAAAAAAAACTGAAATGGGGGGAACAGTTTTACTGTAAAGATCTGCAACTCCTGGAGACAGCACCCATAGTACTGAAAGCCCTTGGAGGTAAGTCCTGGATCAGCCACTTAATTGGTAGGTGGCTTAGGGCAAGTCATAGAGAAAAGTTACTGAGACCCATGCTAGGGTCTCATTAAAAGAAGGGGATTGGATTAAATCAGATCTAAATCTCCAAAAATTCCCATGATTCTTTCTGCAGAATACCAATTTCAACAACAACGACGACGATGACAACAAATTTCGCATAGACAACAAATTTCGCAATAGAACCAGTCTCCTTAGAATCTGGTCAAAAGAAGGACCAGTGGGGTGGCTCATGCCTGTGGTCCCAGCACTTTGGGAGGCTGAGGTGGGAAGATCACTTGAGGCCAGGAGTTCAAGACCAGCCTGAGCAACATAGTGAGGCTCTATCTCTACAAAAAATTTTAAAATTAGCCAGGCGTGCTGGTGTAGTTCCAGCTACTCAGGAGGCTGAGGCAGGAGGATTGCTTGAGCCCAGGAGTCTTTTTTTTTTTTTTTTTTTTTCGGGAGACAAGAATCTCGCTTTGTTGCCCGGGCTAGAGTGCCATGACATCAGCCTAGCTCATCGCAACCTCAAACTCCTGGGCTCAAGTGCCCCGCTAATTTTTTCTATTTTTAGTAGAGTTGGGGTCTCGCTCTTACTCAGGCTGGTCTCAAACTCCTGACCTCAAGTGATCTTCCCACCTCGGCCTCCCAGAGTGCTAGGATTACAGGCGTGAGCCACCACGCCCAGCTGAGCCCAGGAGTTTGAGTTATAATGAGCTATGATCACGCCACTGTACTCCAGACTGGGTGACAATGAGACACTATCTCTAAAAAAAATTTAAGAATAATTACAAAAAAAAAAAAAATCCGGTCAAAACATCACCAGTTAGGGTTTTCTTTTCCATAAATAGCAAATCTCCTAGAAACAGGCACTTTGTTACCCTACTGGGTCCCATTCCCAAAGTGAGGCACATGTGGGTGCTTCATTAATCTTCTGATGAAAGGAGGAGGTCCTTGGAAACTGGCAGTACTGCCTTAGCACGGCATACAATGAAAGGTGATTGGAGCTAACCCCAAGGCATTACACAGTAGCTTTTCATAAATAAAAGCCACAAAATGCACTTTATAACTACGTCTACCTAAACAAGCTGAAGAAAAGTAGCTTTCTACATCTGGCCCTCTTCCCTCCGCCGCCCCTCTGTTCTGGTTTATCTTCCCCATCCTACACAGCACTGAGATCCCTGCGTCTTTCTGGTTCCAAGTCCACTTGTCTTTCTACTACACCAGAATGCCTTTAACCACTCATAGAAATGAACAAACACAAACATTCATAGTTGTTGGGCCTCTACATAGGAAGCTAGATTGACTCAAGAACCAAGCTTGTTAATATGTTACTAATAAGTGAAATAAGTGGGAATGTGTCGGACATGTGCATGATGAAACAAAACCCTAACATTTGGACAGACTTCAAGACTTTAAGGAAGGCTGTATCTCAGATCTCAATTAACCACCCCCCCCCCCGCAAAAAAAAGAACCCTAAGGGGCAAGCATGTTTATTCCAATTTTACAGATTAGGAACCTAAGGCTCAGTAAGAAGAAAATACCTGCCTCGAGGTCAACCACCAGGGTTGCAGAGCCAGAACTCAAAGTGAAGTCTTCCAAATCTAGTGCTCTTTTCCAAGACACCTCAGCTACATCCTGTATCTCAAACTCCTGGCCTCATGCAATCCTCCTGCCTCAGCCTCCCAAAGTGCTAGAATTATAGGCATGAGCCACCATGCCTCACCAACATCCTATATGTAATCGGTATAGGCCTTTACGTATACAAAGAACTTCAGCATTCATTATTCATACTGTTTCTGCCACAGCTCATGAAAAGGGTATCCCCATTTTTAAAGATGCTAAATAACTTGATCACCATTTGATAAAATAAATCCCACATATCTGGCATCACTGAAAAATACAAAATTGCACAGAGTAATTTTCCTAAATAACTGAAATTTCCTTCTTTTGGGGGTCAAACTCTTTTTTACGATACACAAATTCTCCAAAATAAATGTTATTTTACTCTTTACTTAGAATTAATGAAATTTAATCAAGGATATTCTTAAACATGAAATAAACACCTCTACACGCTATGCTGGAGATTCACAGATTAATTATACTTTATGTATCTATTTGCTTAAGAGATAGGGTCTCACTCTGTCACCTAGGCTGGAATGCAGCGGCACGATCATAGCTCACTGTAACCTCAAACTCCTGGGCTCAAGCGATCCTCCTGCCTCACCCTCCCTAGTTGCTGGGACTACAAGGGGGTGCCACCATGCCTGGCTAATTTTTCTATTTTTTGTAGAGATGGAGTCTCGTTATGTTGCCCAGGCTGGTCAAATTACACAGTCTTGAAACTCAAGTTTATAATCCTGTGGAGGAAGAAACATATCCGTAACCATAATAAGAGGCCAAAGAACATGGGCTTGGAGGTGGGGCATGCTGAAAGGAAGGTGGGCTAATACAGGCAAGGCTGGTGGGGACCAACTGGGAGTAACTTACAGAAGAGCAGTGGGAGGCACTGAAGTGTCATGGGCAGGAGAATAACATGCTTCTGTGTGCTTTTGAAAAGAAGATTCTGGCACAACAGTGAGGCCAGAGGCTAAGGACAGAATTCCATAGCAGTTGTAGAGGTAGAAAGAAAACGGCAGTGCCAGGGCAGGGGCAATAGGAACTAAAAAGAAAGGTAGATTTGAAAGGCACTGCAGAGGTGGAGCCAACCCTCTTAGCATGTAGGGTAGTGAGGGAAAGGTGGGGAGCTGAAGAGACCTCTAAGATTCTTGCTTTGGTGGGAAGACTTCAGGACGGGAAAACAGGACAAGGCACTGGTTTAGAGGAATTGCGAGAGACTGACTAACTCGGGATGCAATGATGGGGAAAGCTTTACAGAGGAAGTGCAATTTAGGCTAGATACTGAAAGTATGAGTACGATGAGTAGGGTATCACCAAAAGTTAAAAAAAAGCACACCAGGCATAGCATGTACGAAAACAGAGCATATTACAGTTGAGCAATGGCGTGCAGTTTTAGGAAGGTGCAGCGGATGACAGGGAGGATAAGTAGTACTAAATTGTGAAGCACTTGCTTCGTGCTAAGAAATTCAGATTTTATCCTGTAGGTGATGGGAAGATAATCAAGGTTTCTAAAGGGAAGAGTTAAAGGACAGCAATATGAGCAGGGCTATGTTTCAGAAAGCTAACTGTAGGAAGTACAGACTGGAACGGTACGAAACAAGAGGAAGGTGATAGAGCATAATGGCCAAAAGCATGAGGTCTGGAGTTAAGAGGGCCTAATTCAAATCATGGCTCTACAGCTTACTAGCTGTGCAACCTTGGGCAAGTTATTTAACCTCTCTGTGCCCTCAGTTTCCCCACCTGTGAAATGGGAATAATAACAGTGCTTTCTCAGAAGGTTGTTATAAGGAATCAAAAGATAGTATGTGTAAAGTGTTTAACACAACATCTGGTACAGAGATAAATGCTGTTATTGCAGACCGAAAGTTCATTAGCAGAAAGTTATATCTGAGTATAGTCCAGTGTTGACCATGCTCTTCCTTCTATATGAAGCTTTCTTTTCCCACCTCCTCATCTAGTTAACTCCAACTTACCCTTCATATCTCAGCTCAAATGTTACTTCCTCATGTAAAACCTCCCTAATCTCCTAGATTAGGTCAAGTTCCTACTACGCGTTCTCATAGCATCACATTGCTTTCCTTCATAGCACTCAGTTTCAAATTATACCTTTTTGTATTTAATTTCTCCTTCTTCCACTACCATAAGTTCCATGAAATCACAAAATGTGCTCACGACAAAATTCTTAGAACTCAGCATAATGCCAGGCATAGGTGCTTGCTAAGTATTTCCTGAATGAATGAAGGTTTCAAACTATATTTTTGTTTGTTTGTTTTTGAGAAAAAGTCTTGCTCTATAGCCCTGGGTAGAGTGCAGTGGCATCCTCAGAGCTCACTGCAACCTCAAACTCCTGGGCTCAAGCAATCCTCCTGCCTCAGCCTCCAGAGTAGCTGGAACTATAGGCACACCCGACTACGCCCAGCTAATTTTTCTATTTTTTGTAGAGAGGAGGTCTCACTACGTTACTCAAGCTGACCTCAAGGGATCCTCCCAATCTCGGCCTCCTAGAGTGCTAGGCTTACAGATATGAGCCACCATGTGCGACTTTGAACTTTATTTTAAAAGTGAACCTTCTTGAAATGAAATCTTTATACAGAGTCCCTGGATAAAGATAAAAGTAGGGAGTTTGAGGTAAAGGATATTTGGAGCCCAGTCCTCTCTGCTTCCACTTGGTTCTTGAGTCAGTTCTATAAAGCTTTGCAGAATGCAGTACAAAACCATTGTTTGTTCTAAGCAAGAAGTGATATATGTCTGAAGTCAGACAGTAACAATAAAGAAGGAGCAATAGGCTCGAGATTTTCTTATGACGGCCCCTGATAACCAATTACAGTCAGGCCTCTGTATCTGTGGGTTCTGCATCCACAGAGTCAACCAACCTCGAATCGAAAATATTTAGGGAAAAAAAAAAACGCATTTGTGTCGAACATGTATAGACTTTTTTTTTCTTGTCATTATTCCCTAAACAATACAGTACAACTATTTACACAGCATTTACATTGTATTAGATATTATAAGTCATCTAGAGATGATTTAAAGTATGCAGAGGATGTGCATAGGTTATATGCAAATACTATACCATTTTATATAAGGGACTTGAGCATCCTCAGATTCTGGTATCCGTGGGGAGTCCTGAATCCAATCCCCTGTGGATACCATGGGATGACTATATAAATGAAGAATGAGAAAAGGCAAATTCTAGAAGCGCCTCTAAATTTCCCAGCTTAAGTGAATGGGAATATGAACATGTGTGCCAAAAAAACAAGAAAAGAATGCAAGAGTAACAATAACAACTTCCATTCAATGAGCAGAGCATCATCCCTATCAAGAAAATACTATTAATACCCTCATTTACAGAAGAGGTTTCAAGATGTTGAGCAACCTGTCCAAGATCATGAAGCTAAAAGGTAGCAGATTTAAGATTCAAACCCGAGTCTGTCTCACTCCAAAGTCTATAATCTAAACCATCATGCTATACTAGCAGATAGTTTGAGAGTTAGGTCTTAGACATGAAGCGTCTATTGACATATACAGTTAGAAATAATCAGTAACTAGTGAAAAATATGATTTGGGGCTAGAAATATAGATTTGGGTCCCATTTGGAATAGTGCGACTATAATCAGAAGAGAGTCTATGGTAGGATCATATTTGCTTATTAGGCCTGTAAAGGGTGGTGTATTCATTTGCAACTGAAGTTTGTTGATCTTCTACCGAGGCCTCTGCCTTGCACAGCTCCAATGGGCACCAGCATTAAGGGAGGAAATGAGAGACTATGGGGAAAATTCCAGATCTCTGGGGATTCCTTTTAGGTCCTTTATATTATTTCCAGTTTGGGAGAATTTAACACAAACCCAGTGGCAACACCAATGTCAACAAAGAAACAGTATGGATGGTTAAAAGAATGGATTTTGGGATCATGCTTCATTTTTCTCTCCTTACTTCAGGTTCATATCATCTCCTGCTTGAGATTCTACCTCCCTTCCCAAAAATGACTAGCATTTGCATATGGCTCTTAATCACTGACAAAGTGTTTCCCATTCACAAAGTACTTCACGTGACTCTCGCAACAGCTCTGTGAGGTGGGAATTATTATTTTTACTTCACCAAAGAGGAATGAAGTTCAGAAAAGTTAAGTTTACCTTGCCTAAAGTCACACAAGCAATAGGGCCACAATGCAACTCTGGTCTTCTGGCTCCTAATCTGGAGCTCTTTCCAAGACTCACCCAAGATAATCACGAGCTGCCCACCGGTGAACATACAGAGCCACCATTCTATGCACACTTTCACTGTGTTTTAAAAAAAAAACAAAACAAGCAGCAGGGGCGTAGTGACTGGGAAGGGGCTAATGGTCTGCTGGTGATGTTCTGTTTCTTGATGTAGGTGCCAGTAACACAGGTATGTTCCCTTTGTGGGAAGTCATCAAGCTGTACACTTTGTATACTTTTCTGTATGTACGCTAAACTTTTAATTAGAAAAAAAAAAAAAAACCCCACCTGGCAAAATTAAGATAGTGCTCTTGAATTTTGATTAGTCTCTAAGTCGGATGCTTCAGGACTACAAATATATTTACCCAATTCCTCAAACAGCAGCTACATAGAGGACATCTACTAGATAAGTAAGGATGCACAAAATCCTTGCACACTCAAATAACATATCCACCCATTTCTCCCCTTCCAGAACATCTTGGTGATGTGAGTAAATCTGATGGGACTGGAAGTAAGCGAAGCCCAGGAAAGGGCCGAGATTTCAGTTAATGAAAAAAAAAAAAATTGGCAATGAAAAGTGGAACTACCCTACATCATCAATGATAAGATATCTCAGTTTGAGATAATAAAAATTTGGAAAAAATAGCCAATGACAATTGAAAGACATCCCCAATTATAAAATACATACCAATTTCAGTGTTAAAATATATTTAAAAAATCACTTTTAAAACAAATGAAATACAATATTCTAATCTCAAGACATGGCTCAATTATAGGATCACAGATTTGTGGAGTATCTCCTTGTACAAACTCTTCATTTTGGAAATGAGGAGATTAAGGCCCTCATTTAACAATTATTAAATGACCTTATTAAATTAAAGTTCACACATTAGGAAGTTGAGAGCTACAACTACAAAACTGATTTCTTGACTCTTAATTCTCTTTCCAGTACCCAGATGCCTCCCTTAAATCCAAGAGAAGATTTCCATATTAACTCTATTTTTACTTTCATAATTCTTTACTTCATTAACTCACTAAAAAATAAAAGCTACCTATTAAAAATCAATTAAGATGAAAAGATGTTTAAGAAACCTCATTTCTTACTTATACAAGTTTGTTTTCCTTGTTCTCCAAAACCAATGAAGCAATACAAAGTTAGATAAGAGACAAAATTAGCAATCTCCCAGCCCCTTCCCATTCCTTTCCAAGGCCTCCCACAAGAAGAGAAATGGTTACTATTTTTCTGTGCTCCTCAAAAAATAAGTACAAACATATTAAGAGGATTTTTTGTTTTCTATTTTTAGAAAACTAGGTTTATACTTTACACACTGCTTTGCAACTTTTTTATCTCACTTAATAATTTATCAACATTTTCTTGTGTTAATAAATAAAATTCTAACTCATACTTTTAAAAAGCTGCATTATGTTAGTCCATGTAAAGGATATACCATAATTTTTTCTACTTATAGACATGGCTATTTTCAATGTTACCATTTCAAACAATGTCGTATTGAATATCCTTGTATATATTTTTTTAAATGAAAGAGAAAACTATTTCTATGTGCACAGTTTCCTCTTGTCCCATGTTTGGATTGCTCCCTTTCTTATCATCATCCCTGGCTCCGTTTTCACAGAATTATCCACAGAGTCGAGTGTCATAACGGAGGGCAAAGTAATTTGGAGAGTGTCGAGATATGACATGTGAGAGTCTCTGTTGGTAAACTGGAATTGGCCTGTCTTGGCTGTCTCTCCCAGCCACCTGCACATGCTACCTCTGCTTTTCCCCCATACAGGTGTTCCCTGTTCTGGTCTTAGCAGCTGCTTCCAGCTCAATTGATGTGGGCAGAGCTGCCTTGGGGAATTAAGCTGACTTTGTCACACTCCTGACCCTGGCAAGTGCAGACAGGCCCACCAGCTACCCAAACAATTGGGAAGGAGAAAGAATACATTATCTCTGTGAAATAATATAATACAGAAGTATTAGAGTAAAACTTAAAACTCTCCATTTGCCAAGCCTCAAACCACATTCTCTCACTAGTGGCACTCCCCTCCTTAGAGGTGACCTCTGTTAGAAGTTTGTTGTATAACCTTTCAGACTTTTCCTAAACATATACACACACATCTGTTTCATCTATATACCAGTAATCATACTGTATAATTTGTTCTGCAACTTGCCCTTTTCACTTAAAAATTTCTTTGATGTGTTCCCATATTAGTATATAATGGATTCCCCACACTTTTAAAAGTTTGAGAAAAATCCCATAGTAAAGATGTGCGACAATTTTCATTTCCCATTTTGCTATGTATGAACATTTAGGTTGTTCACAGTATTTCATCATGACAAAGAATGCTGCATTGATAACACTGATACACACCTCTTTTTACAAACAAGCTAATATGTCTCTAGAATACATACCAATAATTAGAATTGATGGCTCACAGAGTTCGTGCATTTTCAATGTTAGTAGGTTCTCCCAAATTACCATACAAAAAGGTGTAGCAATTCATAGTCCCACCAACAGAAAATAAAAATTCCTGTTTCTATACATTCTACCAATAGATTTTTTTATCTTACCAACATACAGGATTAGAAAACAATATATTATATTGTTTTAATTTATAATTCCATTCTCAAATTAAAGATGTAGTTAAACATCTACTCACATGCGCAACTGGTCATTCTTATTTCTTATGGAAGGTATTACCATTTGGATTTTAAACATGAGGGCACACAGAGGCTAAAGTGACACAGCCAGTAGGTAGCAGCCATCAAAGCTAAGTTTTTAAATAAGTTCTCATCAAAACTAGGCCTCTGACTCTCCATCAAGTGTACTTTCCACTTTCCCAGTGGACAGCAAACTATGGCCTGCAGGCCAGCTGCCCATATTTTGTGAATCAAGTTTAACTAGAACATAGCCACACCCATTCATTTAGGTATTGTCTATGGCTGCTTTTGTTTTCCAACGGCAGGGGTGAGTAGTTGCAACCATATGGTCTTCAAAGTCTAAAATATTTACTACTTGGGTCTAAATAAGAACAATAATCCACCATTAACACCTAAAGAAATGGCTTCTTGCCAGGTGTGGTGGCTCATGCCTGTAATCCCAGAACTTTGGGAGGCCAAGGCAAGAGGATCATTTGAGGCCAGGAGTTTGTGACCAACCTGGGCAACACAGCAAGACCCCATCGCTACAAAAAAATCTTTTAAATTATCTGGGTGTGGTGGCACATGTCTGTAGTCCTCAGCCTCAGGAGGCTGAGACAGGGGAATCGCTTGAGCCCAGGAGTTCAAGGTTGTAACGAGTTATGATTGGGCCACTGCACTCCGGCCCTGGCAACAGAGTGAGACTCTGTCTCAAAAAAATAAAATAAAATAAAAAATGTTTCTTAATGGGGATTAGTTGTGGTCCAATTGACTAGAGTGTGGCTATGTTTCTGAGTATGGCTCATTATTGAAGGAAAGAGCCAAAACACTCAAATGAAGTCAAAAGACATACCTCTACTTTTGCGTTGTGACACTAAAGGGTTTCCTATGTGGTATTCTTCATCTTCCTTGTTTTTTAATTTCAATAGATGGGAACCAAACGAATAGATCTGGTTCCCACTGTCCTTCAGTACATTGACAAACAGTGTAGCTCCCACTCATGTGCTGAAATGATAATATGAAACCAAAGCAATCTCCCCTAAGTATGCTGCTCAACATCCCCAACATGCACACAAAACAGGTATCTCCTTCCCTTTTGAGAGCAGATGATTCACCAGGAAACAGCTGAACATTTCTAGCACATTGAATCAACTGCTAAGACCCTGTCTCAAAAAAAAAAAAAAAAAAAAAGTTCATATTCAAACATTATGCTAAGTAAAATAAGCCAGACACAAAAGAACAAATATTGTATGATCCCACTTATGAGGTACCTAGAGTGGGCAAATTCATAGGCATAAAAAGTACAGCATAGGTTACCAGGAGCTGAGGGGAAGGGAAATGGAAATTACTGTTTGAGTAAAGTACTGTTTCTGTTTAAGATGATGAAAAGGATAGTGGTCTCAGTTGCACAACACCGTAAATGTACTTAATGCCACTGAATTATATACTTAAAAATAGTTAAAAGGGGCTCGGTGTGGTGGCTCATGCCTGTAATCCTAGCACTTTGGGAGGCCAAGGTGGGAGGATTGCTTAAGGTTAGGAGTTCGAGACCAGCCTGAGCAAGAGCGAGACCCCCTACAAAACACAGAAAATTTAGCCAGGCATGGTAGTGCACACCATGCCTGTAGTCCCAGCTACTTGGGAGGCTGAGGCAGGAAGATCACTGAGCCCAAGAGTTTGAGGTTGCAGTGAGCTATGATGACACCACTGCACTGTAGCCGAGGAGACAGAGTGAGACCTTGTCTCAAAAAAAAAAAAAAAAAATTTAAAAAAGGTTAAAATGATAAATTGTCATGTGTATTTTACCAAAAATTTTTTTAAAAAAGTTTGTGTTCTTTGATCAAATAATTCCGTTCACAGCAATAAAAGATTAGAAAATAATCTGAAATACAAATGAAGATATATGTATATTGATAGAATTATTCATCATTATTAAAAACTGGAGGAAAACTAAATATCTAACAATAACTCAAATTATGATATATATACATCCATATGATGAAATCTTACACAGTCATTAAAAACATTTTAACTAATTTTAATGACATGTGGAAATAAGAAATCTTGTTGAATTTAAAAAGCAGGATATTATAGTATGATCCCAATTTATTTTTTAAACTACATATACAAATGTTTATATAGACAGACCGATAGATCATACACACATGCACACACACATAAATATACACACACATATACAAATAAGGTTCCTTTCTAGTTGTGGAAGTATGGATGCTTTTTACTTTCTCCCTTAATGCATTATTTTTCATGTTTTATAAACTGTAGTATGATATACAATTAGGAAAAATATTAATCTCATATTGTCTAATCCAATAATCTACCTGCAGACATATAACATGAGAAAATAACTCCTGTTATTTTGTCTAATAAATGTAGACAAAACTTATGCATAATAATGTTCAAGCAAAGACACACCAGAAACTATTAAATTATGGTTACTTCTGCAGATCAGGATTAGGGTAAAGAGTGAATTGCAGGGGACTTATTTGTTATATATATTAAATTTATGATCTTTAAAAAATTGTATTATAGTATTGTTCAAAATAGAAAAAAACTGAAAACACTATAAAAATTCTATATAATACACTATTATGCAGCCATTAGAAATATCTACAAAGAGTATATACAAATTAATATAATAAAAAAATGGGAAATGGGAAAAAAGCAGAATACAAAATTATGGGTAATGTATGGCAAATGCAAAAACAGAAATAGGCACAGGTACAAAATACCAAAAGGAAATACACTAACATGAGAACAGTAGTTTTCTCCAGATGGTGGAATTATGGGTGATTTCAGTTTTCTCCTTTATACTGTTCTGTATTTTTCATATTTCCTAGAATGAGTATATAAATACTATTTTTCAATCATGCTCAAAAAAACGTTTTTGGTTTCTGCTCTACATCAGAAGCCCACCCCTTGTGAGAAATGTTTTCCTCAAAGGATTGTTAGTAGTAAGCCACCTATTAGCAAGAAGACTGTGCATAATGTATTAATATAAGCCTAAGGAAAAAACTATCTTTAGGGAGTTGGGGGCTCAGTTTAAAGGGACATAGCTCTGACCACCTCCTGCCTTTTAGAGTTGCTTTAGTAAATATAACCGAGGACTCAAGACCCCAATATGAGATGCCTAGCAAACTTTATACTGTACTATAAGAACAAGGACCACCACCTTACCTTCTCAACCCTAAAATCTAAAACCTTACACTTAAAAATAGACCAAGACCGGTGGACGTGATAGGTCACTCCTGTAATCCCAGAGCTTTGAGAAGCTGAGGCAGGAGGATAGCTAGAGCCCAGGAGTTCGAGGTTACATGCCACTGCACTCCGGCCTGGGTGACAAAACAAGACCATGTCTCTAAAAATAAAACAAAAAAAAGATGAAGACAAAAGTAACATGGATTGGGTCATGTTATTCCATATATCAAAAACATTCAATAGCTAATTCCATGCAGAATAAAATCCAAATCCTTTAGCGTGACTTATAAGTTACCAAGATCCAGCCCTCAAATTTCCTTTCCAGTCTCATCTCCAGCTCATTCCTCTAAAATATCTTCTATCTCAGGCACATTTGCCCCAAACATGCCAGGCATTTTTCGGACTCTGTGTCTTTGCCCAAGGTGTGACCTCCCTGAAATGCCCTGTCTTCCAAACCTGAACTCCTATTCATCCTTCATAGCCTGGCTCAAAAGCCTTCTCCCTCCCCAAGCTCTCCTCATAGCCTGCAAAATCTGGAACAATTGTTCTTTCCTCTACATGCTCCCATATTGCTTGTTCCTCCACATACTCAATTTCATCCCTCCTTGGGTCCCTGCTGACTCACTGTTTCTCTTGACTAAACTCCTGGAGGGCAGAAACCATCTTATTCACTGATGAACTCCACTCCAGCACAATGTTTGCCCACAGTAGGTACTAAATAATGCTGCCTGACTCAATGACAGCCAACTGGCCCTAATCTGAATTCTTTCAGTGAGGCAGCTAGCAAAGGTAAATTGTCAAAGAGGGCAGTTCTTCTAATTTCAAGTCATACACCTAGCATGAGTGAATAGCAGAAAATGTCATGGACCTGCCACTTTAAGGGGATTGGCAAACTGACTGTTTACATAATACTAATTAAAACTAAAAGGCACTGAGGGAAAGAAGAGAAATAGGGAGATTAAGAGGTATGGATTCTACAGGTCACATCCTCCTCTGTAGCCTGAATATTCCAGCCTAGCACCTAGTGAGCTCACTAAGCAGCCTATTCTCTCATTGGAGTCATCTGTAGGAGGTAAGTACTGAAAAGCAACTTTGTCTCTCCAGCAACTGCCCCTCCTTGGGCATTTAACTTCTAATTGCGATTACATGGGGTTTTTTCTCTAAATGAATTCTTCTGCACCAATCACTATGAGAATCCCTTTAAAGAAAGGCTTAAAATTAACAACAGCAGGGAACAAAGTCTCTCAGTCCTCTAAATCACAAACCACACTGTCCATTTAGATGAAATTCACCCCCACCTCCTTCAAACAATAGGCCCTACCAAGGAAAGACTTCTTTTAGGACCAGCATGTCCTGTGATTGTTTTTCAGGAGCAAGCTCCCAGTGCCTGTTTCTCATTAAATAGCTACTTAACGTTTGATCACCCAGCTGTGACTATAAGTAGAGAAGAAAGTCACTAAAATTTAGGAGGTAAAAAGGAAATTCTACTCCTACCCCTAGTCCAATAGCCAAACACCTTAGAACAAACAGATACTTCCCCACCTCAAACCTCCTCAGATCTAGAACTCTTAGCATCTCTTAATTATTTCAATATAAAAATGAGGAAAACAATGCCTAGAGTAAGAAAGAGATTGGTGATTAACTTAGTGACAGAATCTTTGGACCAAGCTGCCCAACACCTCATTTTACTGATGAGTTAACAAGACCACCATTTCCAGGAGCAGATTCCAGGGTACTATAATCAGCCTAATTTGAATGCATTTAAGATGAGCTCCTGCCCACCCCTACCTTTTCTCAAACCCACCACAGCTGACCAAAAAAAAAAAAAAAAAAAAAAAAATCAACGAAGTGATTTAATACATCAATACATCATTCTCCTAAAAAAAAAAAAAAAAAGACTGGGGCTACCAAACCATCTGCTTCAGCCCCACCACTTGGGAATCATCCTGACTGGTTCTAGCCTGCTGGTCAGCAGTGGCTGTCACAGCCTAAAGAACTCTTAACTCTGCAGGTCTTCTGGAGATGGGACCGTAATGGCTCCTCAGCTGCAATTTCCTACAGCAACATGTTCTAACCCTCTTCGGACCTCAACACATTTGTGATTTGGGAGGACTACCAGGAGAAAGGCTAATTTTCTCCACTTTCTACTCACCTTGACCTAGAAGCGAGCATATGCACAGTAAGTATAAAATACAGTGACTTTTTTTTTTTAATCAAATTCACCTTCTGTGGGAGGTGATTCATTTTTTAAGCATACATTTCCAATGTTATTAAATCAGATGAAAACTGTAATCAAAATACTCTCCTTAGGAAGCTATTTACGTATTCTAACAAAACACTTATTTGGGAACTGCCTCTAAAGTCTATGCCATGTGAGACACACAGAAAAAACAGGACTTATACTCTTTTATAGTCACACCTCATTCTTCACCAAAAAAGGTATTGCCTTACTTGATTCTTTGGCTCACAGTATCTTCTGAGTGTTTCCAAAAATTGAATCCACCAAGCAAGAGTGAAGGTTTGCTACCTCTGAGGATACTCAAAAGATTGGGTGAGGCCGAAAATGTTCTGAGCACTAGCAGCCTCGCCAGAATAAATGTAAAGACTGAGAACACAATTACTTTGAAGGGGACAAACTTAACAAACATTGTATTATAATTGTCCCACAATTGCAATTGAGGGGGCAAGATATGTACAGTATCTGTCATGTGTCAAAAATTAAACTATTACATTACTTTATAATCACACATTATATAATCATAAATTTTGGCCCTGGAAGAAATCTTCAAAAATCATATAATCCAAACTGTACCTTTCTACATATGAGAAAAGGCTAGTCTATTGGTGTTAGGCAATTTGTCCCTGGTTACAAAGCTGGTTAGGTACCATCAGGACTACAGACCCAGATACCCTAAGTCACAGCACGTATCTATCCATACAGCTGCCCCTTCCCTGCTCCTCACTTCTGTCTTTCACTCTCCTGGTCCAAAGGAGGGAGATCACTCAGGACACTAAAGCACACCAAGAATGGTTCTGAAACCCAGGAGCAGAGAAATAACGGCTTAAGACCAGGATTTCTCTGCAGTGGCCTCGATGAGGATAAGCCATTTTTAGTGTCTGGCTTACAAGGATTCTGGGCAATTTACCTCAGAACAAGGGCCCAATGAAAACCTCTGAACCCCCTCTCCCATAGTTACAAAAATATGTTTATTAAACCTGTCTGCCTACCCCCTGCTTCAAGTTATTGAAAGACGGTTACTTTGAAGAACACGGATCAGGGAAAAAGAAAGTAGCCGAAATCCTGCTCAGGAAAAAGCTGACCTATGAAAAAGAAGAGAGCAGGCAGGAACCATTTTGACTTACCTGCAGGTGGACAGCCTCCGCAGGCTGGGACACAGTGATCCTCGGCAGTCTGGCTTAGAATTACCCTCTACCCAGGGCAAGGGCAAAGGGACAGGAATGCTTATTCATCCCCCCATGCCACCCATGGTTGGTCAGCACAGCCTCGCATCATCCTGGGCAGCCTCGGCGTTCTGTGGATCAGACAGCGAGCAGAAGGAAAGCCATGCAGGCCAGGTCAATGAGGTGAGTCAGTGGAAGAGCAGGAAGAGTCACTGGGGCAGAAATTCTGGCCGCCCGTAGCAAGACTGCCAAACCACACCCCCACTTGGTCAGCACTGGGAAGGCCCTGCCTACTAGGATTCCAGTCTCTAAGCCGGGAAGGTCCTTCCTCAAGAGGCTCCACACCGCTCTCATTTTCAAGTCTCTCTCTGCTGCTCAAAAATCTTGCACGATTTTCTTCTCCCTAAATCATCATATCTAAATTCTTTGGCTTAACTTTCCAAGTCCTCCACTGTATGGACTCAGGTCATTTATTCAACCTTATTTCCCACTATTCCACAGAGTATACTCTGAACTAATCAAGCCAGTCTTCCCACTTCTTTCTGCATGAGCCAAGCCCGGTCTCATTTCCATGCCTTCAGTTATCAAGGGGTGATAAATTCAGACACCTTCAGGTGTCAGGCAGGTAACAGAAATGAATGCTCCAATGGGGCACATAGCAGAACTAGGGAGCACTATCCCTTCCTAAAGGCATTAGAATATTTATGCAGTGTTTCACTGTGAACATCACAGTAACCTTTGAAATAGTCACTAACACCCTTTTTTAAATTAATTTATTTTGTTAAAGGCAGTCAAGTGAAGCAGTGGGGAGTGGAGAAGGAACAAAGGAATCTGTAACTGGTTGTGATCAATTAGTTGTAAACACCACTGCACTTGGACCAGCCTATTAATACTCTTTCCATCTTGCAAGTGGGCAAACTTCCCCAAGGTTAGGCAGCTGGCAAAATGCTACCGCACAGTCTCTACACCTGAGGCCAAAGAGCTCTATACTATTAGGCTTCCCAGTAGGACAAACAGGATGGAAGATACAGAACACTTAAATTCACTTTTCATGATATATAACCTTAATAGTGGGACAGGGAGCCCAAATCACAGCTTATCTAACCGTACTCTAAGTGCCTCAAATTCTGACCATCTTCCAAACCCCGTCTACCTGCCAAAATCATTTCATTCCTAGTTATTTCAAGTCCTGCTGAATTCCCTCTTCTCTCAATTCCTATAGGGCTTATAGATTAGACAACACAATCAAGTGCTAAATTATATGGTCTTGCAAAGTCAGATACTGCTTCTATGTGTTTTAATGTTAACTTCATTAATCAAACTACTGTACTAACCTACATGGTTCTTCTACCGAAAACCTGAATCTAATCAAGAGGAAATGATTATACAAATCCAATTAAGATACGTTCTACAAAATGACTAACCTGAATGCTTCAATTGCTATGAAAAACAAAAAGCCATTCGGGATTAAAAAAGAACTGTTCAAGATTAAAGCAGACTAAAGACATGACAAAATCATGGCAACTAAATGCATGCATGATCCTTCAATGGATCCTGAACAGCAAAAAATCTATAAAAGACATCATTGGAAAAATTTGAGAAATCTGAACAAGTATTATACATTGGATGTATTAAATCAATGTTAAATTTCCCGAGTGTTAATTTGTGGTTACATAGGAAGAAACTCTTGTTTTTAGGAAATGCTGAAATATTTAGGGATGAAGTAATGTGTGTACATCTAACAGTCAAAAAGTTCAGAAAATGAAAGAAAGCAAATGTGGGCAAAGTTTTCAAAATAAACTGGTGAGGAGGGAAATTCTGTACTATTCCCTTCTTTATATACTCAGCTCTGTGACAGATATAATAGGCACATATTAGGTATTTGCTCACTGCCTAAGGAAACTAGGTTTTGAAGGTTAGCAACCAGACAGAGCCCACGTTCCTGCAGTTCATGAAGAGTACCTCAGGAAACTTAGGGAACAAAAGGTTTCCCCAAACTCACATTGTAACACCGCAGGAAATATAGAAGAGCATGAAATCAAAGCTATTATTACCTCACTCCTCACTGAGGCCATCACAGAAGTATAGATACTAAAAAAATGCCTACTTACAGGGCAGAATGCAGCTGCTGCCCACACAGAGGACCAAGTGCTGAGGTCACACTGCATCCACCTTGCCACAGGGTACCAAAACCTTTACAGCCTGCAAAACAAGTGTCTCTCACCAGTCACAGGAAGGCACTCAAGTGGTCAAATAAATATGCCTGAAATACATGCAGTCTTTACTCCTTACCAGATAAACCAGTCCTCAGCTGCAATAAGGCAAAAGAAATCTGCAAGGCTGAATCACTGGCATTTCCTGCGCTGGCTTCAAAGAAACTGGCCCTTAAATAGGACAGAAAGAGCAGGCCACGCAGCTGCCAACAGCAGTTCCTCAACCCAGGAGCATGCTGTGCAATAATGCCCTCTCTCCCTTCTACATCCACCAGATCATTTTACTTCTGCCAAGTGGCCCCTTATTAGGGCGACTGATTACCTAATGGCCAACCCTTAACCTTGGTTCCCTCCTCCCCTCAATGACAGCCAAGATTCTGCCCTTTCCAGATGGCTCCTCCTCTAATTTGCCAGTCACAAGAAGGAACAGTTAAAACTATTCTTTCAAAACCTCCATTAACTGGAGTAAGATCTATAGTGCTGTGACATGGAGCTTGCTTCTCAAACCTACCACATTTAGCATTTTTACCAAAGACTTAGAATGAAAACATATAAGACCTGCTTTTCAAGCTTTGGAATTAAACTGTGAAGGACAGAAAATACAATGTTTTTAGATTTGATCTGGCAAAAAGATCTTAATAGGTCTGACCTTACCAAAAATAACGAACAAGTTAACAGGATTAAGTGTAAAGTCCGGTATTTAGAATAAAATAACCAAACAAATAAATACAGAATGATAGAGCTGTTCATACTAAAAAGGCTGCCTAAAACAAACAAACAAACAAACAAAAAACTGCCTATGGTGGGAGGTGGAGGAGAGACTGTTACTAAGTATTACTAAGTATACTCTCAGTGAACCACAAGTCTGCCAGAGCTACCCAAAGCATTAATGTAGTCTCAGGTTGCTTTAGTAGCAGACAACTCTGTGCCCCACCTTTTAAGAGCAAAGTTAGAGTACATACAGAGGAAGAGCGCCAACGACCATGGTGAAAGGTCTAGAAGTGTGTCATCAAGTGGGGAATCTTCCCCATGAAGAATGGGTTTTTTTTAAAAAATTGTAGGGGAAGAACTACCTATGTTCAGCCAGAAAAGAACAAAAAAACCCTTGTTCAAATATATACATGCTTGTCATGCAGATGAGGAGAAAGACTTATGCGACCCTGCAAGAATACAAACCCAGAGGCCAGGCTCCGCACCTCCTCTGTTGTGATCTGCTTTGTGATGCTGGGGCTGGGACTCCACCAACTCCATTTCACTTTTGCCAGCTGGCTCCCTGTTAGGTTCTATCCACAGGGGGTGCTCAAGGGAAAACGGAAGGCAGGAGGAGGCTGCAAGAGACTTCCTCCTTCCTGTAGCTTGCTGTTTCTTGACAACAGCACTTGGTTCCTCCCAGTTTCTCTCTAAACTCCCAGAGCCAGCCTCATTGTGCCCCTCAGAGACACCGGCATCAGCCGGGCAGGGCTCCTCCAGGCCCCTCCTGTGAGCTCCTGAGAAACCAGCAGCACCAAGCAACACCCTCTCCTCAGAGAATCTGGGTACAGCTCCTCCAGATCTCTCCAGACTTCTAGGTTATGATAAACCCAAACCTGCCTCCCTTTATTTTTCAGTCCCAGATGAGAAAGCTGCATAAGGTGAAATAAGGTGCATAAGAGAAAGCTGTATTTATGTCAAAGTTACTTTAAAATTCCCTTTTTGCTTTTTCAGCCCTCCAAACAGGGTTTAAACCAGTTTTCTTTATTATAGAGTTCATTCTATTAAAATAACTACTGTGTGGTTTCTGTTTTACTGATTGGATCCAAACTGACACATAGATAAATTGAGCTCACAAGAAAGTAAAGGAAATCCCAGGAACCAGAAACAAAGAAATGAAAACTGGATTAGGGAGCTGATGGCATAGCTGTTCTAGCAGTGTGAGGAATTTATGACACACTCATAGGTCCATGAGATAGATCTTAAGCCCACAAAAGACAACTGAGATCCCCCTGTAGAGGCTGACACCCACAAGTTTGTACCCAGCAAAAAGACAGACTAAGGAAAAAAATCTGTCCACATGGAAATAAAGAAGTCTGCCCTGCTTGCCTAATGAAGTAGGAAGAAAAAGCCTAGGAATTCAAAACCATAAGTATGTATACAAGTGGATTTGGAGTTCAATTTTATACAACATTTATGGCCTAGAAATCTACAAGCAGAGCAAAATTACAAGCATTTTGGTTCCAGGCTGGGAAAAGCCTGGAGTGCCCACCAGAAGTAAACACAAAGCTACTCTAGGAGAAATAAAAACAGCCAATAAACACATGAGAAGATGTTCAGCATCATCAGTTATCAGGAAAACATGAATGAATTAAAACCATAATAAGACACTATTATACCTCTGTGAGAGTGGCTAAAATTAAAAAGACTGACAATACCAAGTGTTGACAAGAATATGAAGCAACTGGAGCATTCAGTTTATAGGAACATAAACTGGCACAACTACTTTGGAAAACTGACAATTTCTTAAAAAGTTAAACATACATCTGCCATATGACCCAGCCATGCCACTACAAAAAGAAAGGAAAGGCCGGGCGCGGTGGCTCACGCCTGTAATCCTAGCACTCTGAGAGGCTGAGGCAGGTGGATCGTTTGAGCTCAAGTGTTCGAGACCAGCCTGAGCAAGAGCGAGACCCCATCTCTACCAAAAATAGAAAGAAATTAATTGGACAGCTAAAAATATATAGAAAAAATTAGCCGGGCATGGTGGTGCATGCCTGTAGTCCCAGCTACTCGGGAGGCTGAGGCTGAGGCTGAGGCAGGAGGATTGCTTGAGCCCAGGAGTTTGAGGTTGCTGTGAGCTAGGCTGACGCCACGGCACTCTAGCCTGGGTAACAGAGACTCTGTCTCAAAAAAAAAAAAAAGAAAGGAAAATACATGTGCACTCAAAGACTTGAACATGAATGCTCACAGTAACTTTATTTACAATAGCCAAAAACTGAAAATGACCCAAATTTTCCTCAACAGTGAATGATAAACAAAATATGATACAGCGATACAATGAAATACTACCTAGCGATAGAAAGTAACAAATGACTGATCTATGTAACTGAATGGATAAATCTGAAACAAATTATGCTACATGAAAGAAGCCAGGTACAAAAGAACATACATTGTAATATTTCATTCGTATAAAATTCTAGAAAACATAAATTAACATGTAACCATAAAAAGCAGATCAGTAGAGTTCCTGGGACCAGGGTGAAAGGAAACATAGATGAAGAAGCATGAGGAAACTTCTGGGGCTGATGGAATACTCAGATCTTGACTGTGGTCATTTTTTACATGTGTATACATCTGCCAAAACTTTTTTTTTTTTATCCAAATTTAGCATTGGGGGGTTATATATCAACTTTAGTGACACTAATGTTAATACGTTCTGATAACCCACTACCATTGGACCAGCCTAAAACTCTTTTTAGTTTAAAAAAAGTTTATGGTACATAAATTATACCTAAACAAAGTTGATTGAAAAAAATAAAAAAGCTCTTTAAAAAACTGACTTCAACCCAGGCCACATAAGATTACTATAGATGATGCTCCTCTGAAGATGAGCTCACAATCCAAAATTACAAAGTACTTGAGATAATATCATAAGCAAGTGTCAGTTACAACCAATGCCAGGATTATACTTTTAAAAACTTAAGGCCGGGCACGGTGGCTCATGCCTGTAATCATAGCACTCTGGGAGGCTGAGGCGGGTGGATCACTCAAGGTCAGGAGTTCAAGACCAGCCTGAACAAGAGTGAGACCCTGTCTCTACTAAAAAATAGGAAGAAATGATCTGGACAACTAAAAATATATATATGGAGAGAGAGAGAGAGAGAGAAAAAATTAGCCGGGCATGGTGGCGCATGCCTGTAGTCCCAGGAGTTTGAGGTTGCTGTGAGCTAGGCTGACGCCACGGCACTCTAGCCTGGGCAACAGAGCCAGACTCTGTCTCAAAAAAAAAAACTTAAGATAACTGAACAACATAATAGAGGCTATAAACTAAATTTCTTTAAAATTATTATAAATACAAAATGAACTGAAAACAAGATACCATAAAAAATAAACAGATTTGAGGCCAGGCACAGTGACTCATGCCTATAATTCAAGTACTCTGGCAAGCCGAGGTGGGAGGATCACTTGAGGTTAGGAGTTTGAGCCCAGCCTCAGCAGCAGCAAGACCCCCTCTCTACTAAAAATAGACAAAAAATTAACCAGATGTGGTGGCATGTGCCTGTAGTCCCAGCTACTCAGGGGGCTGAGCCAGGAGGATCACTTGAGCCCAGGAGTACGAGGTTATGATGACACTACTGCACTCTAGCCCAGGGGACAGAGTGAGACTCTGTCTCCAAAAAAAAAAAAAAAAAAAAAGATTTGAAAAAGAACCAAAGAGTTCCTCTAAAAAATGAGACAGTTTGGCCGGGCGTGGTGGCTCACGCCTGTAATCCTAGCATTCTGGGAGGCCAAGGCGGGTGGATCATTTGAGCTTAGGAGTTCGAGACCAGCCTGAGCAAGAGCAAGACCCCATCTCTACTAAAAATAGAAAGAAATTAGCTGGACAACTAAAAATATAGAGAAAAAAATTAGCCGGGCATGGCGGCGCATGCCTTTAGTCCCAGCTACTCAGGAGGCTAAGGCAGGAGGATCACTTGAGCCCAGGAGTTGGAGCTTGCTGTGAGGTAGGCTGACGCCATGGCACTCTAGCCCGAGCAACAGAGTGAGACTCTGTCTCAAAAAAAAAAAAAGAAAGAAATGAGAAAGTTAGCTAATAAAAATAAGGGACTCAAAAAGCAAATTAGACCTACCTGAAAAGTAAATTTGTATGCTAGGAGATACATATAAGGAAATTACCCAGAAGTTAAAACAGAAAGATAGAGATGTAAATCATGAAAGAAAGAATAAGAGATGTGGAAGACAGAATAAGAACATCCAACTCAGTTAAATAGGAGATCTTGGGAGAGGCACTATTTAAAGAGGTAGCAACTGGGAATTTCTACAAAATTGATGAAAGATACAAAATCTCAGTTTGGATATCCACGGGAAAAATAAAATTAAATTCACACCATGTAATAAAACCACAGAACACAAATAACAACAGATCTTAAAAATAACCAGAGAGAAAGACAGGTTACCTACAATAAAACAGTTAAATTGTGAGCATAGTTCTCCACTTGATCTTAGCCAAATGACAGAAGCAATGAGCATAGTTCACAAGAGTAGCAATAAAAAACCAGAATTTTAATAAAATAACATTTTCAAAGTGCTGAGAGAAAATAATTGGAACCCTACCACCCAGTTAAACTATCAATCAAGGCTGAAGATGAAATAAAGTATTTTTTAATACAGTGTTTACCACTAACAGATCCCCCACTGAACTAAACATCTAAAGGATGTATACATCTATTCAACAAAAAGGGAAGAAACAAAGTATAAAAAAGAATGGTGAAGAAACAAACAATAAACATATATGGGTAAAACAAAATAATCACTAACAGCACAAAACAAAAATTATCATTAATTAGAATTGTTCCAACATTGAGATGGATTAATTCTGGGAATTGTCTCATTCTTGGAAGTACTCATTTTGAGTCTAGACAACACCTTTTGATATGTTTAATGTAAGAGGCTGAATTAAATGACCCTCAATATACCTTCTGACCATAGAGTTTTGCCAGTTAGACACAGCTTTCAAAACAGCCCCTGATTAACTCTGTTCTGGAATCTGAGGCAGGGCTTTGCCCCCATCCTAAGTTCTAGAACTCAAGGCTTAGTTCAGGGCATTCTTCCCACTTTCATATTCCACAAGTAAAAAAGAACATTCTAAATAGAAATGTTTCTTAATGAGCTTTCAGGTAAGATCTTCTAGCTTTTGGAGAGTACAGATTTTGGCTTTAGACTTGGATTGAGGCATTACAATTAGTCATCATTTGCTTGATGGGCCAAGAAAAGAGTACTTCGGAAGCTTTACAGAGAAGTATGTGCTTCTTCCTCTAAAGGAGAAAATGTCACACAGAAACAGAGAGGGAGATTAGGATCTGGAAGAATTTGCAGGAAAAAAATTTTTAAAAAAGAAAAAAAAGAAACAGAGAGGGAGGGAACACATACACCCATCCTTGCTGACTGAAAGCTACCTTACTTGATCTGAATGCTCACGCCAGGTTCCCACATATTCACAGCAGTAAAGATCTCCATAAGATAGAGGCCCCAACTCACATACCATTAAAGGTTTCTGCCCACCACAGAGTAATACACTTGACAACCCAGAACTTTGGAAACACAAGAGCAGGCAACAGACACCAGAGAGAGGAAAGCATGGATTAAAGCAAGTAAATAAAATCACATGTTCAGGAGGCAGTGCCATTCCAGAAAAGAGTTTAGCTTTATTTATTTTTTTAAATTTATTTTTATTTAAAAAAATTTTTTTGTTAGAGATGGGACTCTCGCTCCGTTGCCCAGGCTGTAGTGCAGTGGCTCCATTCTAGCTCACTGCAGCCTTGAACTTCCAGGCTCAAGCAATCTTCCTGATTCTGCGCCTCTCAAATAGCTAGGACTACAGGCACGTGCCACCATGTCCAGTTAAGTTTAAAAAGAAATATTTTAGAGACAGGGTCTCACTATGTTGCCCAGGAGGGTCTCAAACTCCTGGCCTCAAGCCATCCTCCTGCCTCAGCCTCTGGAGTTGCTGGGTACAGGTGTGAGCCACCACACCTGGCAAGGTTAGCTTAATACTGAAGTTCAAAAGCTACTAAATGAAGATGGGGAAGCCAGACTCCTATCCCCTTTTCAGCCCAAGAAAACACATCATTCTAAAGTATTAATATACATTAATGGTCATGACATGTCTCAAATCCCACATAGCCATCAGGATACAGTGACAAAAAAAAACAGTCTCTCCTTATCTACAAAGGCAGACAAACATGTAAAGAGACTCTTAGAACACCAGATGACAAGTGCTACCTCAGAGGTAAGCAAAAGAGGTATTCAGCGGAGGAAGCATCAGCCCGGTTGGGCTCTCTTCCACCCACAACCTTCACATAGTCACATCATTTGTAGTCATAAATTTATACTCTCTAAGGTGCCTGCATGAATCACCTTCCCTGATTTGATCCTCACAACCACCTCAGTAAGTATATTAGGCAGGTAAGATCATTGTTCACATATTTGAAAAATAAATTAAGTGACTAGTTCAACACAACGCGCACCCTCACAAGCCCCTCCCCGTCCTCATTTATGCCCAACCCTCAAAATCCCAAGTATAGCCAACCTCGCACTAGCTATGTAACCATGGCCAAGTTAAACACTATAAACCTCAAGGTCCCCATCTTTAATAAGGCTGTTAGAAGATTAAAAAGATGAGCCTTATAAAAGGTGTAGCACAGCGCCAGAAACATAGTTGGTGCTCGGAAAATGTTTACTACTGTACTACTATAACTACTACTACTATTGGTCATAATAATAGGCGAGGACTTTCCATTACAAGACCCCCCAGTTACAAGGCTGTCAGGAAATTGCACTACCCCTTACCCCCGACGTGCTCAGACATAAATCCACGGACACGCCCCCAAACAGACCCTCCCCCTGAGACATCCCCAGCTCCTCCTCCTCGCATTTGTTCCTCTCCTTACAAACCTTACCCCCACAGAGTCTCCCCTTTCAGACTGTTAAGAAGGAGGCTTTCCTTTCGCACCGGCCTCTCCAGCACCCCCTTTAGGCCCGGGCATCCCTGCGGGCGTCCAGACCACACGCCAGCCGCGGGCCCGCGCCGGTTACCTGGCCGCGCGCTCCCGCTTCGCCTAGTGATTCCCCCGGATCACACACCTCGTCCCGGGCTCGCGCCAGTGCTGTGAGAGCACAATTAATTTAAACTATGGCCCCACCCCCTCGCACCGCCCTCTGATTGGCCCCTATCGGCTGCTGTCGTACGCAGGGCACGCTCGAGGACCCGGGAAGAGGAAGTGTGAGGGCCATTGGGAAGGGAGAAGGGGTGTCACTATTTCCGGACCCTGGCCTGAACATGAAGGCAAAGGGAACTTCAAATCCCAGCACTCCTCGCGGCCTTGTAGCCGCGACCCGAAGAACTACAGGTCCCGGTAGGCATCGCGGCAGCACTTACGGCGCTGGCCTGGACGTGGTGACGACGATAGTTGCCATGGAGTTGCGCCGCCGAGTAACCCTGAGATAGTGGGACGCCGAGGCAGGAGAGGAAGCAACTGCTGGTGAGTCGGACGGGAAAACAGGAAACCCGCTCTAGGGAACAAGAGCTCTATGGAGAGGGAAGGGGCACCACGGAAAGACTAGGAACTTCTCAACTCGGGGCCCTGAGATCTCCCCGACTAACGCTCACCGCTTTTCACAGTGAACAAGTCACAACACCCATATGGGGGCAGTGAACGGGAAGGCTGCTGAGATACATACCCATACAGATTCGAGATTGCTTTAAGAGCCTACCCCAACGCAAACATGGGCTCCCCCAAATACGGATACCTCAAGTCCTGGACTCACCCTGGGAAATCTGAAACGCCTTCAGACATGGGGTTGGTTATCCTCTGAGGAACTGAGACCCTCTTCAAGACACAGGAGTAGCATTAGAGTAAATCACAGTCCCTAATTCTGTAGATGTAGGCAACCTTATGGGGTTTGAAGTGCCTCTTTCCTTCCTCTTCCAAGAAGAAAGACCCCCCTCTCAGAGACTCTGCAGGATTCTCCCACGCACACTCATTAAGGATACTGTCCCCAAATTACCTCTTCTCCCTACACCTCTTCCATGGTCTGCTTCTCGAAGCTCTACAGTTAGAGCTTCATTCCTTTTACAGTCCTCATGACAAATCTATTACATTTAGTAACTTAACCAGCGCTTTCACAGTCTTTTGATAACATAACAGCTCTGAGTCAAGGATATTTATCCCCATTTTATAGGTTGGAAAACTGAAACCCAGAGAAGAGAAGTGACTTGTCCAAGACCACACACTAAATCAGTGAAAGAGCTAGAACTAGAACCTAGTTCTCCAACTTTCAACCAAGTCTCTTTAGCTTGAGCTTGCTACCGCTATAGCTTTAGCACTGTTTCAGATCCTTCCCTGAAAGTTTTAATGGGGAGAAGAAACTAGAGAGACTGAAGACAACGGGAATTGAACATTGTTAACTAAACCAAACAGGAAGCAATCTGGCTAACACAGCACCTGTGTATGAAGCTGCCATGATTAGCTGGCTTGTGGCTGGCAGCTACGTGGCTTTGATTGGTTCACTGACTATCTCACAGTTCTTCCAGGCTTGGTCCTATGCCTGCTTCCTGCCATATTCTGTATTCTCCTCTTGGGTACTCTTATCCACACCCACAACTTCATTTACCAACTGTATGCAGATATACACAAGTGTGTATCTCCAGCCCAGCCCTCATCTTTGACCTCCAGATCTGTATAGCCAGTTGCCACCAAGACATCTCCTTCAGGATATCTCAAAGGCAATGCAAACGCAACATTTCAGAAACTGAACTCATAATTTCTATGCACCCCAACCCTCTCCTCCAAGCCTGGATCTCTTCCAATGCTCCCACCTTTATCCACAATATTCACAAGCCAAAACCCTGAGAGTTGTCTTTAATACATCTTCCCTTTTCCATCTATCATGAAGTCCTGCCAGCTTAACTTCCTGTTTTATCTAGTCATCACGTCTTTCTTGCCTTCCCTCCCAGCCATTTTAAATACTGTGGAAGTAATCCATCCAAACGCAAATCTGATATTGTTCACTCTCCCCACCCACCTTCCATTTAAATATATACTTTGTGGCTTCCTATTACTACCATGTCTCCAGCCTCTAGTCTAACCATACATCCTCCTCTCTCAAGTACCCTCCCACCATAGAACATTTGCATATAGCTGTTACTTCTGCCTGGAATGCTCATCTCTTTGCCCCCTGCTATGGTTAATTTATACTTATCCTTTAGATTCCTCCCAATTACTTCTTTTTTTTTTTTTTTTTTTTTTGGAGACAGAGTCTCGCTCTGTTGCTCGGTCTAGAGAGCCATGGCGTCAGCCTAGCTCACAGCAACCTCAAACACCTGGGCTCAAGTGATCCTCCTGCCTCAGCCTCCCAAGTAGCTGGGACTACAGGCATGTGCCACCATGCCCGGCTAATTTTTTCTATATATTTTTAGTTGTCCAATTAATTTCTTTCTATTTTTAGTAGAGACGGGGTCTCGCTCTTGCTCAGGCTGGTCTTGAACTCCTGATCTCAAACAATCCGCCTGCCGTGGCCTCCCAGAGTGCTAGGATTACAGGCGTGAGCCACTGCTCCGGCCCCGATTCTTTAGGAAGTCATTCCTGAAGATGATTGCTCAGCAACCTCATGTCCCTCTTCTTTATACTGTTATTCAGTTGCAATTTTTTATGTATTTGTTAAGCACCTACTACTTGTCACCACTATGAGAAAAACATGGTTCCTGTCCTGGTGGAGTTCATGGACATATAAATAGTAAAAGCAGATAATTATAATGTTATGAGTGCTACCATGGCAATAAGTACAGGGTGTTATAGGAGCCCAGAAGAGAAATTCCACATCCAGATTTGGGGATAAGGGTAGGCTTCTCAGAAAAGTTGTAACTTAGGCTGGGCGTGGTGACTCATGCCTGTAATCGTAGCATTTGGGAGGCCAAGGCAGGAAGACTGCTCATAAGTTTGAGACCAGTCAGGGCAACATAGACCTTGTTTCTATAAAAAACAAACAAAAAAATTAAATGAATTAGCCAAGTGTGGTAGTGCATGCCCGTAGTCCCAGCTACTTGGGAGGCTGAGCCAAAAAGATGGCTTGAACCCAGGAGTTCAAGGTTACAGTGAGTTTTGGTCATGCCGCTGTATTCCAACCTGGGCAACATAGCAAGACCCTGTCCCTAAAAAAAAAGAAGAAGAAGAAGAAGAAAAGTTGAAACCTGAGCTGAGCCCCGAGGTAAGAATTAGCAAGGCACCAGACAAGGTGGCTCACGCCTGTAATCCTAACACTCTGGGAGGCCAAAGAGGGAGCAACTAGCCTGGGCAACAGAGTGAGACTCTGTCTCCAAAACAAAAAAATAAGAATTAGCAAAGCAAAAGAAAGGAATAAGAAACTATATTCCAAGCAGAGAAAGCTGGAAGGAGAAACTGTTCCAGAGGCAGGTGCAGGGAAGTTACTTAGTTGCATTTGCCTGGACGGCAGAATTGGAGGTGAGGATAAGAAGTGGGAGTAGAGAGGTGGGCAGGATCCAGGCATCTTGGCTTCCCTTTGAAACCTGGGAATATAACCACCCAGAATATATCAGATTATGTGGCAGATTTTTCATGGCATTTGATTTTTCTTCCACCTGTAGCCAATAAACAGAAACTCTGAGGCCAAGCTGTTGAATCTCCTGTCAGATCTCATCTGATTATTCCTGAAAGCTTCCTGTGCCATCATGTTGCTACTTGCCTGAGAGAGGGCAGGAATAGGCTAGCAACAAATCAAATTCCAGTTGTTAGTAATTTCCAAAAACTGAAAACAAATTTCTGTCAATTTGGGATTGGTTAAATAAAGTTAAATTAAGTAAATAATGTTAAAGTATGATACATACTATAGAATATTCTGCAGCTATTAAAAGGGTAAGGGAGTCTACAATTTGAAAAGAAAAAATAGGTTTATAAAGGAATAGACAGTATTTTTAAAAATATATACATAATCTTATTATATATGCATTCTAGGAGGTTATATTCCCAAACGGTTAATGGACATTCAGACTTTCAGTTTCTACTTGATATGCTTCTTTATGTTTGACTTTATTCAGCTATCATGTTAACTATTACAATAAAAAAAGGCAATTAAAGATGTTTAGCTGTTTGGAAAAGAAAAATCAGTTGGAATTTTGTAATTCCAAAACAGGGCAGGTATGCCCCTACCCTGTCATTCATGCTGTCAGGTCATTCAGTCTGGAGAGACAAAGGTGCTGGGACCTGTCTCCTGTTCACAAGCCAGACTAGCAGCTGGGAAAGACTGATTCCAAAAACACAGACACAGGAGTGGGCAAGGCAGCATTAAGGCTTTGTCACTTCTCCCCAGCCATCAGGACCTCTATATCTTCGGTCCCCAACCCCGGGGCTGCAGACTGGTACTGGGCCACACAACGAACAGCAAGTGGTGGGCAGTAAGCCATGGGCAAATGAGCGAAGCTTCATCTGTGTTTACTGCCACTCCCCATCGCTCACCATCATTGCCTCCACATCCCCACCCCCATCTGTGAAAACACTGTCTTCTGTGAAACCAGTCCCTGGTGTCATAAAGATTGGGGACCGCTGCAACAGCTTGAAGACACCATTTATTCCTTCATTTCTCCTTTCATTTTTCCATGTATTCATTTGTCCATCAAGCCTTTAGTGAATATGCATCTTTTGCCCGGTTCAATGTAGGGTAATGGTGGGCAGAGAGAGGAAGTCTGACTTCTTGTCCCGGTCTTCAAACTTACAGGGAGGGAATAGAAAGTAGGTTATAAAGAAATGAGTACGGAGAGAACCGCTTTCATTTACTGAGCATCTGCTGCAGGATATACAACAGTTCTCATGGTAGGGTTTGTCTCCATTTCACAAATGAGAAAAAAGGCTGTGATAAAATTTTGTTCAAAGTACAGTGGGGGGTATGCATCAGTTAGCTATTGCTGTGTAACAAATCATGCAAAGCCACAGTGGCTTAAAACAATAAGCATTTATTATTGTTTCTGAATCTTTTAGTCACCTGGATGGTTCTTCTGGTCTTGACTGGGCTCACTCATGTGTCTACAGTCATCTGTGGGTTGGGTGACTCTCCTGATCTTCACTGGTGGTAGGCTGACCGTAGGCTAATCTAAGATGGTTTCAGCTGGGATCACTGGTTCTCTTTCATGTCTCTTACCTGCACATCTTTCATATCCCTCCAGCAGGCCAGCCATGTTCTTATGGCACTGGCAAAGAGCAAGAGGGCAAGCCCCCTCTTAAAGCTTCTGTTTGCTTCATGTTTATCAACATTCCACTGGCCAAAACAAGTCACATGGCTGAGCCCAGCATCAGAGTGGGATGGAACTACAAAGTTATATGCAAAAAGGGATGGATACGGAAAGACCATGAATAGGGATCATCAAAGCAATCAGTCTAACACAGGGCACATTGGTCAATTTTATCTGGAAAAGAAAGGCTTTAGAGAGGAGGGTACACTAGAGCTGAGTGTTGAAACATGAGAGTATTCACTCAGTGGGCAGCTGTTAGTTGGAACTGGATGCAGGCTGGTTTGCCACAATCAATAGAAACCCAACAGTTCTTTCTGTACATGACAGGGTTCTATTATTCGTATCTTGGCTTTATTCCTTCTGGTCAGGCACAGGACAGCAGGCACTCAACAAATGTTTGCAGAATTGAATTGAATATCTTACTGTGAATGAGGTGTGGATTGAAACAGCTGAACCTGGAACCAATTGTTAGAACAGTTTAGCATCAACTCTCCCAAAACAGAAATTATCTTACTTGGCAGTTTCTCATTCATTCATCCCACAAACATTTCCTGAGTACCTGTTGTAAACCAGTTTCTGCATTAAATAAGACACAGTAGTAGCTCACAGCTTGGGCTGTTTTTTGTTTTTGTTTTTTTAATAAGAGGAAGAGGTTTATTTACCGTGCACATGGGGAGAATCACAGAGTGATTACCCCTGGGCTACAGTTTAGATGGAGAAGACTAATAACCCTTTCCTACCAGCAAATTTATCCAGCTCCTTGAGGTACCATTTTTAATACTGACTCATTCAGAAAATGCATCAGGAGCCAGTGCTAACAAAACCAGAAGTTCTTAGGAACTGTACTGGGTTCCTCTAATGGTCAACAGTAAAAATCTGTCCTTTAGTATTTTAAGCCAAAATCCATGTTCAGTGATGCAGAACTCTGGGGTCCCAACCCAGATTTACTTTGAAAAAAGTATCCAATCTTGTTCAAAGGCCCTGTTGTAGGTGCTGAAGTGGGATGGACATCAGTCTAAACTAGGTTCCTCTACTTCTGCAAAACACAAGCCAGGTTCCTCTATTTCTAAAAGAATAATGTGTTCTTTGTTGTCTGCCTATAGATCTGATATCTAAAAGATTCAGGCCTACCTAATCAACAACCCATGCCCACAGGGCCAGTCAATAACAGAGAATGTAGCTGTGAATTGACTCAAGCCAACACCTCCCCATTGGAATTGCTACTTTTTGAGAGCTAGAGGCTTTCCAGTCCTCTAAACTTGTTAAACTCTATTCTTATATATGTTAAATCACCGAACAAGGAATTTACTTCAACTGTTTTTAATTACAAGCTATCAGGTCCTTGTTTTTTAACAAAAATTCCATTTTAAGAATATTTGCCAATTTCATTGTTTCTGCATACAAAGTAATTCTTCTTTGAACCCAGTGATGAGAACTGCATATCCCAAGGTTTCCCTGATTTATTTTGGCTTCCAGGGATTTCAGAGCTAAATATAGGCTTAGATTCCTAAAGTCTCTGATACATTTTGCTCTTCCTTTAAGATCAGTTTCTGATCTTTCTCTTCCATTTTTAATTTTCTACATCTGCCTGTCCAATAACGGTAGCCACTAGTCACATGTGGCAACTGAGCACTTGACAGGTAGCTAATCCAAACTGGGATGTGTTGTAAGTGTAAAATATCTCAACAATTTTTAATATTGATTACATGTTGAGTGATATTTTGGATATATTTGGTTAAATAAAATATATTATTAAAATTAACTTCACCTGTTTCATTTTTCTTATGGCTACCAGAAAATTTTACACATGTGAAAAAAACCGTATGTGGCTTGTGCTTATGACTCACGTTATATTTCTGTTGGACAGCACTATTCTACAAATCATCCTGTCCTATGAGTGTTATTATTGTACACTCCAATCCTTTTGGAAAGCGGGTGAAGTAATAATGCAGAGGTGACAGCAGTGGATGGAATCAGAAAAGGGAGGTAGACTCAGAGTATCTTTGTCCTTGTCAGTCTGTCTTATGTTTGTATGATTCACATACAAACCCCTTGGTAAAGTGTGTTGTCAGCTCTCTTCCTCCCAGGTGAGTAGTATTCTCATTGCTCTTTCCAGTCTCCAGAAAAACCTGTCCTCAGCTTTACTCTGGCTAAGAATTTGGAAAGGATCTGGTAAGACGATTCACATCTCACTGCAAAGACTGATAACAACATTGTGTTCACCCCTCTCAGGGAGGATTTCCATTTTAACAGGGAACAATCCCTAAATCCAAAGGAATGAATCCCTAATGGTGGAGTTTCAGGCATCAGTGACAGGTGAGTGAGAGGTGGACTGGTTTTATGCGAGGTGTGTGTGTGTTTATATTAATGTATGTGTGACTACTTTCAGGATGTGGCTGAAAGTAGGGTCTTTGGATGGAAAGGTAACGGGGCTGACAGACAAGCTGAGCAGAGAAGGTAGCAAATCCCCAGCTGGGTCAAACTGAGAAGGGCTGTCAGACACCAACCAGATTCAGTGCAAGCCCCCAGGGGTTTGTTAAGCAATAGAATAGCCCAGTTGATGTCAACAGAGGGTAGGTACCAAGATAGTGTCCATGGTAACTACTGTGGAGTAGCAGAAAGGGTCTCAAGAGTAGGATTGAGGACACTGACTGCAGTCCACAACTAACTCATTGGCTTCACTCTGGGCAAGTCCTTTTACCCTTTGGGTCTCAGTTTCTTCATCTGGAAAATAGAAATGGATGTTATAACTATCAAATGAGTTTTTTAAGATTATTATCTTAAATGGAAATGCAGCTAGGCAGGCCTAGAGTAGTAGAGGGTAGAAAGCAGGGGTAGAAGGCTATGGGGAAGGCCAACGCCCCATGTCCTTGAAACACCTGTCCTTCTCTGTCCTCCCAGGCTGAACCCAGACTCCCCGGGCAACATGCTTATACCTGATGAATGATGGCCTGAACTATGAGCAGACGGGACCATATGAACACTTCCGTGCAGGAGCCCCCTCTTGACTACTCCTTCAGAAGCATCCATGTCATCCAAGGTCAGCCCCCAGAGCACAGCACTCTACTCACCAAGGCAGCAGGCCCAGTGTGATCCCTAGGGAGAAACCACAGCCTTCTATTTAAAAGCCTAAAAACATTCTTCCCATATGCTTGCAGATGTGTTGTTGTTGTCTTAGGTGGGGGGGATGTTTTAAAGCAGCAAGTCTGAAAGGAACCAGGGGCCTCTGAATAGTTGATCATCTTCAAAAGAACCCAGGCTCAGCAGGAAAGTCAGGTGTAAGAAAATGGGGCCATTCTGTATCAGCCAGTAGTTTTATTCTCCTGTTTTTACCTGAAGAGAGGAGGAAACTAGTAAAAAGAAAACAGGCTGCTGTGGAGTCCCAGCAAGTAGGCAGAACTCTATCTTCACTGTCTGGATACACAAGCTTTTTCTGACTGGTAAAAAAATGAGGGTCTTACTATCAACAAACTGGCATATTTCCAGTGTTTTTTTGTTTTAGAGACAGAGTCTTGCTCTGTCACCCAGGCTAGAGTGCAGTGGTGCAATCATAAAGCTCACTGAAACCTTGAACTCCTAGGCTCAAGCAGTAATCCTCCTGCCTTGGCTAATTTTCAAATTTTTTTATAGAGACAGGGTCTCATTATATTACCTAGGCTGCTTTTGAACTCCTGGCCTCAAATAATCTTCCTGCATTGGCCTAAAGTGCTAGGATTATAAGCATAAGCCAACTATGCCGAGCCTCATCCCTTGTTTTTTTTAATTTTTAAATTTATTCTTCACTTTTTTTTTTTTTTTGAGACAGAGTCTCACTCTGTTGCCTGGGCTAGAGTGCTGTGGCATCAGCCTAGCTCACAGCAACCTCAAACTCCTGGGCTCAAGCAATCCTCCTGCCTCAGCCTCCCGAGTAGCTGGGACTACAAGCATGCACCACCATGCCTGGCTAATTTTTTCCATATATTTTTAGTTGTCCAATTAATTTCTTTCTATTTTTAGTAGAGACGGGGTCTCGCTCTTGCTCAGGCTGGTTTCGAACTCCTGAGCTCAAACAATCCGCCCACCTCGGCTTCCCAGAGTGCTAGGATTACAGGCGTGAGCCACCGCGCCCAGCCTCACAAGGGTTTTAACTGCAATAATAGCTATATAGGAGGCAACTGAAGTGACAGGCAGGAAGGAAGCATGCCTCCTACCCATAGGAGATGTAGCTCTGTGGAGTCCTCAGAATGAAGGAAGACAAGCTACTACGAAGGGTAACTCTACAGCACAAAGCATAATCCATACAGATGCCCTGCCCTTCATTCAATATTTACTGAGCGCCTATTTATTAAGCATATATATATGTGCCAGGCACTGTGTTCCTTGCTAAGTGTGTGTGTGTGTGTGTGTGTGTGTGTGTGTGTGTGAGGCACATCAATGCCCCGAAAGGCTGAGTCCCTTCAGGTTCCCCGGAGCTTCTGAAACACTTATTTACAGCTGGGGTTAGAAGACGGGGTAGAGTTTGGGGGTACTTGGCACACTGTTTGCTAAATTAATCAGTAGATGGATCACAGAATCTGAAATGGCAGTGATTTTAGAAGATATCTAATCTGTACTGCCACCAACCCAACAGTCCTCTGACCTCCTGTACACCTACAGTATTAAAGGAGTCCCCTACCATACACACCCACCATCCCCTTCCTTTATGGGGTTGAGAGATGATATAAGGAAGTTCTTCATATCATACTGACTCCTGCCTTCTGGGGACAGACGTGGAAAAAGTTGCAATGGCAGCCCTTCAGAGGTTTCCTTAGGTCTTTCTGGAGCTAAATCCCTCCCAGTTCCCTGAGCATTGGTACCTGTGGTCCAATTTTCAGACATGCTTTGGCTTACTCTGAACAAGGAAGCTTTAGCAGATCCTCAGGAAATGTAGTGCTTTGGTGGAATGAGGGGAATGAGTAACCTGTAGCAGCCTGGACAGCTCACTCCATCCTTGATAACAGCAGCTCCGGGTAGTCTCAAGTTCTAGGCAACTCCAGCCTTTCTCTCTCTATATGTATTTTTAGTTGTCCAGATAATTTCTTTCTATTTTTAGTAGAGACGGGGTCTTGCTCTTGCTCACCAGTGGCTCCTTTGGAGCTTGGGATCAGCCCCATGCTTGGTAGCATTCCTAAAGCTACTACGTTATCACACTGGGTGCTAGTTCTTATGAAATTATTTTATTTTATTTATTTTTTTTTTTTACCAGGCCTGTGAGAAGGAACATATGAGGTGATTTTGACCTTAATTTTCACTCATCTGTGTCATTTCATTTCAGGGTTCTCAGGAGATGTGGGGAGGGAGGCAGGATTAGTTTATTCATGAGCTGGGATACTCTGCTCTGGTATTCATTCTGTAACCTTCCAGTAACCTCAAGCCCCAGCTGTGGGTCCTGCTCACTCCGAGACTAAGGCAGAGAGCCATCTGGTGGATGCTGCCTGACCTGCAGCTGAGGAAAAGAGGAAGTTAATGTCGGGTGGAGGTGGAAGGGAGAGGCATGTCCAGTAAGAGAGCTGACGGGACAGTGGAGACAAGCTGGCTAGCAACACTAACTACTTCCTTCCCCTGAGGCAGCTTTAGACTCGTAACGAAAGGCTTAGAGACAATGAGAAAAATATAGTCACCTCAGCCAGACCTGGTATCTATTTCTGGCTCTGCCACTGACTGTAAACTTGGACAAGGTCCATCCTCTTTCTGAACCTCATTTTAAAAAAGAAGAGGGGGCTGGGCGTGGTGGCTCACACCTGTAATCCTAGCACTCCGGGAGGCCAGGGTGGGAAGATTGCTTGAGCTCAGGAGTTCAAGACCAGCTTGAGCAAGAGTGAGACCCCATCTCTACTAAAAATAGAAAAAAATCAGCCAGGTGTGGTAGTGAGCGCTTGTAGTCCGAGCTACTTGGGAGGCTGAGGCAGGAGGATGGCTTGAGCCCAGGAGTTGAGGTTTCTGTGAGCTAGGCTGATGCCACGGCACTTGAGCCTGGGAGACAGAGCAAGACTCTGTCTCAAAGAAAAAAAGAAAAAAGAAGGGAGTGGAGGGTCAGGGGGATTCCATACTGAGGGGTTCTAACATTGCTCTATTCCCTATTCTCGCTCTTTCTCAGCCAAACTTCCTGAGGATGTTGTTTAGTCTACCTGCTTGTTTTTCCTTACTTTCCATTCACTTTTTTTTTTTTTTTTTTGAGACAGAGTCTGGCTCTGTTGCCCTGGCTAGAGTGCCGTGGCGTTAGCCTAGCTCACAGCAACCTCAAACACCTGGGCTCAAGTGATCCTCCTGCCTCAGCCTCCCAAGTAGCTGGGACTACAGGCATGTGCCACCATGCCTGGCTAATTTTTTCTCTCTCTATATATATTTTTAGTTGTCCAGATAATTTCTTTCTATTTTCAGTAGAGACGGGGTCTCGCTCTTACTCAGGCTGGTCTCAAACTCCTGACCTTGAGTGATCCACCCCCTGCACGGGGCCTTCCATTCACTCTTGAACTCACTCCAGTCTGGCTTCTGCCCCCAGGCCCTTGCCATTCCGTTGAAACAGCCCCTTACCAAGGTTACCAGGGATTTCTGAGTTGCCAAAATTACTTTTCAGTCCTTATCTCCCTGGAACTTACTCCTCATATAAACTACAGGTTCCCTGAACACCTTTAAAACTGTTCTTTCCTGCTTCACCCTTTGCTTCCCTGATTATTTAACTTTTTAAATGGACCTCCTTTTCCTCCTCGACTTTCCTCTCTACCCCTACTCTCCCTGAGCAATCTCATCTATTTCCCTAACTTGTACACTCTCTATGCCAATTATTCTCACATCTGTGTCTCCTGCACTTCAGACCTTCATATCCAACTGCCTACTTGGCTTTTCCACCTTTGTACTACAGGAACTTCAAACACACCAAAGCCAAGCCTGAACTCATCATCTTCCCAATCCTGTTTCTCCTTTTATAATCCCCTATCAGTTAATAGAACTAGCATCCACCCAGTCACCCAAACAAAAAAAGCTGGGCACCACCCTTAAATATTCTTCTATCTTTTCATCCAGTCAATCAAATCATGCTGGCTGTATGTTCCTCTCATCTCTTCCTTGGATGACTGAAATAGCCAAATTGGTCTTTTGGTCCTACGCACCCCCTAAAATCCATATTCCACACTGAAGCTTCAGAGTGATCTTTCTGAAATGAAAACTTTGAATAATCTCTTTTGCTTTAAACATTCCAGTGGCTTCCCATCACCTATAGGGTAAGATCTTTAGCCTGGCATTCAAGACTTTTATGACTGGGCTCCTGTCTCCTTTTTCCTTGTCTCCCTTGTGCCGTACCTGCACATATGCGTGTACACATGCACCTACACACCCCTACCCACGTTTGCTCTTGCTGTTACCATCCTTCCTGCCCTTCTTTGCCTGGTGAACATCTCCTAAGCCACTGAGATTCAGCTCAGGCTTCAGCTTCCCTGGGGAAGTTCCTGAGTTCCCAGAGTGGGTCAGGAGCCACAACTGCCACAACCGTTACATAGCCCTTATCACACTTGATTGCCAGCTTCTTTCCATCTTGTCCACATCTTGCTCCTTCAAGGCACAAACGTCTGTTTTATCCCTGCCCTGTTACTCATATAGAGTCTGGCACAGTCTGTCGTTTTGTTCACCATCATATATCCAGGGTCAGGCACACGATAGGTGCTCAGCATTAATGGAAGGGAGCTGAGGACATTAGAGTGTGTTCCACTGACGTAAATTCTATAGGCCCTACCACTAGATAATTCCGGACTTTGTACTATTACCTTTTAGTTCAAGCCCAACAACTCTGGTTCTTAGCTGCCTCATTTATAAAATGGGAGTGGTTTTTCCTCACCACAATCCCACTTGGAGGTGGCATACAAAGACCCAGTGATACAATAAACATAAGACTGTGTGACCTGGAAAGCCAAGAGTTTGGGATAGAAGTCTTTGGCCCTTAGTTCCAACTTATTCTGATGGCTGGCAGGGTCACAGTAGACTCAAGCACAAGGCTGTGGCCCTGCCAGCCCCTCCAGCTATAGCTTGGGCTGCTAATCTTTCCAGCTCTGTCCCTTCACACTCCCTAAAGTCCAGAAAAGCAAAGATGTATCCAAGCCTCACTTTGTCCCCACAGATCTGGTAAGCAAGGAGCCGAGGCCAGGGCTACGACCACTGAGGCATTCAAAGTCGGGGAAGTCACTGACCCAGTCCCTATGGCTGAATAACAACGTCCTCAATGACCTCAACCACTTCAACCAGGTGGTTTCACAGCTGCTAGCGTACCCACAGAACCTGGCCTGGATTGACCTGTCCTTCAATGACCTGACTTCCATTGATCCTGTGAGTTTCTAGCCCTAGGAGGCCAGTCAGGGGGAACCTGCAGCCGCTTTGTCCAGCCCCCAGCCTCTCCACACCCACGTTATCAGGGAAGTAGTGAGGCAGCGTGGTACAGTCCAAAGCACATGGCTGTGGAGGTTCACATCACACGGATGGAGGTTCAAATCCTGGGTTTGCCTCTTACAGTGTGATTTTGGGTAAGCTACCTAACCTCTCAAAACCTCCGCCTCCCTGTCTGAAAAATGGGGATAATATGCCAGCATCATAAAAGTTTTACGAGGATTAAATGAAAATGTATGATAACCAACTGGCATATTGGAAGCTGAAGTAAAATGTAGCTGTTGTGATTGGGCACCTACTGTCTTGTGCTGTTCTGATGTGGAAGAGGTAGGTAGTAAAAGTATAGCACTTACTTTTTGTGAACTCAGATTCACACTTTTAAGAAATAAACAAAATTCGGCCTCTTCTAGTCCAGGATTCCCATCAGAGGGAAAAGGACTTGCAGCATGACTTGGGAATTGTTCCCCTGGTATAGTGATCTCTATTGAACTAATTTTCCTTTTTTTGAGACAGGCTCTCACTCCGTTGCCCAGACTAGAGTGCAGTGACATCATAGCTCACTGCAACCTCCAACTTCTGGGCTCAGGCGATCCTCCTGCCTCAGCCTCCCAGGTAGCTGGGACTGCGTGCGCATGCCACCACACCTGGCTGATTTTTCTATTTTTTGTAGAGACAGGGTCTCACTCTTCCTCAGGCTGGTCTTTAACTCCTGGCCTCAAGCCATCCTCCCACTTCTGCCTCCCAAAGTGCTAGGATTACAGGCGTGAGCCACCACACCCAGCCTCAATTTAATTAATATTTTAAAAGCTTCTCTTATATGCCTAGCATGATACTCTGTATTCCTGTCCCTTGCTGTGATAGAATCTTAAGTCACCAAAGCTGAAAAGGTCTTCAGTGAAGGGGCAACTAAGGCTCAAGGAGAGGCAGGGGAGTTCAGTCACCTGGCAAGTCAGTGGCAGTGCTGGTACCTAGACCCTCAGATCACAGCTCTGTTTCAGTGTGATTCCCCTGTATCGTGTTTTTTTTTTTTTTATAGAGGCGGGGTCTCGCTCTTGCTCAGGCTGGTCTCAAACTCCTGACCTTGAGCCATCCACCCGCCTCCTCGGCCTCCCAGAGTGCTAGGATTACAGGCGCGAGCCACCGCGCCCCGGCCCTACCTGTACCCTTTGAAAGGTAAATGAAAGTAGGTTAGAGTCACACAGTATGGCTGTGGGGTTTGGGATGGAGGGCAAGTTGTTTCCCAGATTCTTCCGTCTCTGCCTGCGAGTCAATCCTCAGCATAGATCCAGGGTCCTGTCCAGCCTGGCTCTCGGTTTCCTTCCCCAACAGGTCCTAACAACTTTCTTCAACCTGAGTGTCATCTACCTTCACGGCAACAGCATCCAGCGCCTGGGCGAGGTGAACAAGCTGGCTGTCCTCCCTCGGCTCCGGAGCCTCACGCTCCATGGAAACCCCATGGAGGAGCAAAAGGGGTATAGGTAAGTGCCCTGCCCTAGAGCTGGGGTCCAGCTGGGCTCCCCTGAGGGAAAGGGAGAGGAGAGACATGAAATCCAAGCCCATTCTTCTGTGATGCTTGGACCTTGGAAGGGAGTAGCAGACCTTTAAGCATTTCTTGCTATCAGTCAGGATAAATTTGATCTCCCCCAAACTATACTCAAGCCCCTCCATTCCTTGCAGTCAGGGAAGACAGCGGCAACTAGTGGAGGGGGAAGGGAATTTGGGGTTGGGGGGGCTGGCCCCCAGCCCGAGTCTTCCCGCAGGCATTATGTGCTGTGCACCCTGCCCCGTATCACTACACTCGACTTCAGTGGGGTCACCAAAGCAGACCGCACTACAGCTGAAGTCTGGAAACGCATGAACATCAAGCCCAAGAAGGCCAAGATCAAGCAGAATGCACTGTAAGCTTCCCAGGACCGCAGCAGTCCTAAAGCCCTGAGGATGGTCGGCTTGGTTTGACAATAAATGATTTGAGCTATTCAGCAAATCAGAAGTCACTTGTACCTTGTATAAATAAATGCCCTCCAACTAAGGCAACTGCCTGTAGCTCTAGTCTTACTTTGCTGAGAGAGGGAGGCAATGGAGGGAAAGGTCTGCTGGACTGGGACACAGGACACCTGGCTTTACCGCATGGCCTTGGAAAACTTATCTAGCTCTCTGGGCCCCTTTGTACTCTTCAGCTTAGACATCCTGGGGTCAGTAATTTCTAAACTCTTCACAGAGTACCAGGGTCTGTGGAGATGCCTCATAGGCCTTCATCACAGGCTAGGAAGGTGGGCTGTGATCTGTGAACTGCTCCCCACCTTAATCAGATCAGAGTAGTTTCACTGTATGTTTTGTATGTTGGGATTCTGCTTAAGATTTCATTTGACAAAAAGAATCTTCTACTTAAAAACATTTGCTTGCTGACTCCGTATCAGGTATTCCCAGAGGAGCCTGATCTGCCGTCACCCCTCACCTGCCTCCTCCCAGCCCCAGGGACAATTGGTAATTTCACTGAGCTTGAGGCAGGGCCCCCAACAGGCACAGCTGCCTCAGATTCAAATCTGTTCAGTGTTCACCTTTGACAGCATTCCCTTCACTGGAGAGGGGACAAGAACAATCTTACACAATCTGAGGTTAGTCCAGGCCAAGTCTCAGCTCAGAGCTGACACCCTGAACCCTTCTTATCTCCTGCATTTGTCTTTAATGCCCCTAGAAGATGCCCCCTCCCCCCATCTCACTGCTCATGGACTTGAGTAGCCAGAAGTATGTAGCAGGGTGGTGGGAAGGACAGAGGGGCTGGAACGAGCACACAGATGAATACACTTCCTTTATCGAGGATGACAAACCAAACAAAAAAAAAAACACATAAAAACCCAGGGTGCTAGAAATACAAACTCAATTCATTCGAATTCAAGCTCATCCGGACCCTGGTCACAAACCCCAGTGAGGTGCATATGAGCACCAAGTCAGGGAGAGGGGGGCAGGAGTGAATCTGAGGCCAAGAGAAAGGGAGGGGAGGGGATCCTGCTAGGTCCCCTGGTGATCACCTCCCCACCCCCAGTGGTATCTCCACTTTCCCAATGACTGAAGACATACCAGGCCCTGTATTATTTTTGGCCCCTACCCCACCCCTGGCCAGAGCTTCAATAGCCAGTCCCAAACGGTTCTACCCTCCCTTGCTCCATCCTCACTTGCTCAGGCTTCTAGCCTCGCTCTTCTCCTCTTTCTCCACATTCTTCTCTGTGATTAGTAGCAGGTTAGGTAGGGTACTGTATAAGCCGCAGTGAGGCTGGGGGCCAGGGGAGGCAGGTGGAGACAGGGTGAAGAGAGGAGAAGAGCTGTCCAAGGACCCCTCTCTTCATGGGATCCCAAACTGTACAACCAGCTCCTCTTTTGCGTCCACACGGATCTGAGAAAGTGCACTGTAGGCATAAGCAGCTATCCTGGAGACCTGAGACACAGAGGGGACGGGGAGGAGAGGAACAGAGACACAGGTGAGAAGGAGCAATCAGGAAAGAAGGGGATGGGGGATTGGAAAGCGATGAAGGAGAAAGGAACGAATGATAAGGGACAGGAAGCCAAAGAGAAAGGAAGGGATGGGAAAGACAAGGAAAAGAACGAAGGGGAGAGAAAGAATAAAGGTTGTGGGGGAGGGGAGACAGGGAGGACATGAAAAGTAAAAGAGCAAGGTGGGAGTTAGCTGGGGCCCACAGGCTACCAGGCTCCCTAACACCACCTTCCCTACCTCCCCTGAGGCAGGGCGGGTGAACCCTTCCATCTGGGCATTGTGGGAAGGGTAGGTGGCGGCAGGTGAGGGGTGGCTCACCTGCTGCAAGTCGGAGAAAGGGATGGGCTCGCTGGCCAGCACTTGGTGGGGCTGGCTGGTGAGAGACGGCAGCGGGGGCAGCTTCTTCCAATGGGTCAGGCTGCTGCTCAGCACAGCCAAGCGGGTGCTGGCCAAAAGGGAGGGGTGGGGGTAGGAAGTTAGGCACAGTCTGCCCCGCACAAGCCAGGCAAGCCTCACTCCCTCAGGCCAGAGAAGCAGGATGACAGGGAGCTCAGCTCAACACAAACTCACTTTAGGCCCACCTCCCTCAGCCTCAGCCACCTCAAGAGTGTCACTGGGTAAACAGGGCTGATGTGAATACCTACTGAGGCACCCAAGCGACTTGTAGTCAGTCTCCTGGGCTGTACCCAAATGAGAAGCCTGGACTGGGGCCGAGGCTCCAAAGTTAAAACAGGGATGGAGGGGAGAGGAGCAGCCCATGTAGCCTAAGGGACCCAAGCTAACCAGGTGCTCACCTGTACTGCCTTGCCCGGTCCATGTACTCATGCTGCTCCATGCCCTGGGAGTCTGCAGCAGACACATCGATGATGTTGCTTTGTGGGAGGAGACAGAGAGGACATGACAGGCGCTTCCAAAGGAGACAAACCGGACTCACTGTCCAGGCATGAGCTCCAGGGCTGACACCAATGTCCCCACCTGCCCATCAGAGCATGACTGGGCCCTGAAGCACCTCTCCCCAATGGACCCATCCCATCCCCCATGTCCTGGGCCCAGCTCCCTTGATCCCAGCCTTTAATATGGATGGAGGAGCTCTGCCCCAGGCTTGGTCCTATGACACTCACCTGGCTGTCTTGGCGAGGATGGAGGAGAGCAAGGCCTGCTCATCTGTGCGAGCAGAAGGCAGGCTGTGGTAGTTGGGCTCAGCTCCGTTGAGGGCTTTGGTTGGGGGGCTGCTAGGGTCCAGCAGTAGCTTCCGTTCATCTCGGTCCTAGAAGAGGCCATGGGGGAGAAGTCAGCTCCAGGACTGCCTTTCCTACACTCTCTCCTCAGCCCAGCTCTGACTTTCAAACACTAACATATTTTTATAAGGAATAATCTAGCACTCTGGGAGGCCATGGTGGGAGGATCACTTGAACTCAGGAGTTTGAGACCAGCCTGAGCAAGAGCGAGACCCATCTCTACTAATAATAGAAAAATTAGCCAGGTGTGGTGGCGCTCGCCTGTAATCCCAGCTACTCGAGAGGCTGAGGCTGGAAGATCACTTGAGCCCAGGAGTTTGAGGTTGCTGTGAGCCAGGTTGACGCCACTGCACTCTAGCCTGGGGGATAGAGCGAGACACCACTCAAAAAAAAAAGAAAAAAGAAAAAATATCCACAGTGCCCAGCCTTATGGAATGTCAGGTAAGACTCAGTGCCTGTCTGCCTTTGGGAACTCAGCTAAGTTGGTGGTCTAGGATGAATTAGAGTGGAACCAAACAGTCCCAGAGCCCCTGATTTTTCTGAAGCTCAGAGCATGTATTCAGCAACAGCACTGGAGCTTCAGAAAATAGTCCAGCACCTGCTGGAGAAAGGGTAATGGAGGCTAGAAGTCAGAGCAGGTGGGACATTCCAAACAGTAGAGTCTACAGGGGAAATCAGTGCCAGCCGGGAGCCCAAGAATGGCCCTCTTGGTCCCTGAGGACCAGGCCTCCCCAGCAAGGCTGTCTGTTCCCAAGATGGAGAGGCCTTGATGAGTTCAGACAAGGCCCCAGGCCCCAAGGGAAAGTATGCCCAACCTCTCAGTGGCCATTCCTCTGATTATCTCAGGGCAAGAATCCCAGCGCAGCCTCTGGGTCACAGAGTACCAGTGTGCTCCCTTCATAGGGCACGGTCCCTTCTATTCAGATGTTTACTCTCCTGTCCTCTGTTGCTCTTTTTGTATGTGACTCCCACAACCAAACAGAGCACCTGGTGTGTCTTGACCTGAGCTGAACAATGTAGCCATTCCCACTGTGGCCAAGCCACCACACCTCTTTTAATGCAGCCTGGGCAGCCTCTAGATTTTCAGCAGCCCTTTTACTACAAACCTGTGCTGATAATCGCAACCCCAAGAACTGACCTAAGACCAAACCAAGTTGCCCCACTCCTGTATAACTATTTCTCCTTGTCCTGTTTCTGTCCTTTCTTCTAATCTATTGTAATCTTTCTGAATTTAACCCGGCCTTGAGCCCATCAGCTGCAAATCTCTGCTGGCTTTGTATCAGCTGTAAATTGGATAAGCAGACCTGCTGGGTATCTATCTATCCAAGCCATAAAGAGCCAGGGTGCCCAGGACAAAGCCAAGGCTGGGGGCAGTCCTGGCTAATGCTGACTCACCAATGCTCAGTGCCAGACCACAAGACTTCAATGTTTCCCTCCAAGCCTATCTCAGTTCCTACCACAGGCTTTCCTGCTACAGGCCCCAGCTCCCCTGCCCACAACTCTGTAACTCTCCTTTTCGAGGGCCACTTCCTCCTGCCCTGCCCTAGGCAGGCCCAGCCTTTTGACCTTACTCTTCCTCCTCAAGCCTAGGCTGCCCAAGTGTCCTTGGGCAATTTGATCCAGTTCCCAACAGCATTAGACCAAAAGCCGTGGGCTTCTGCACCAATACCTCTAAACTCCCACACACCCTCCTCCCTAACACACAGGCTTGGTATTAAAGGGCTACAAAGACAAAATCCTTGCCAAGATGAAACTACATATCTCTAAGGAAAGCTGGCTCCATATGAGGCCCAAGTTTGTTTCCTATGTGTCTGTCCTTCCTCCAGCCCCATTTCAGACAGATCTTCCTACAGAAGTTTCTTCCCTAGCAGGGGTTCTTCAAGAACCTGGTTGATGGGCTCGGTGCAGTGGTTCACTCCTGTAATCCTAACACTCTGGGAAACCAAGGCAGGAGGATCGCTTGAGGTCAGTTCAAGACCAGCCTGAGCAAAAGTGAGACCCCTGCCTCTGCTAAAAATAGAAAAAAATTAGCCGGGCAACTAAAAATAGAAACAAACAAACAAAAAGATTAGCTTGGTGTGATGGCGAGCGCCTGTAGTCCCAGCTACTCAGGAGGCTGAGGCAGGAGGATTGCTTGAGCCCAGGAGTTTGAGGTTTTTGCAAGCTAGGCTGACGCCACAGCATTCTAGCCTGGACAACAGAGCAAGACTCTGTCTCAAAAAATAGAAATAAAAAAGAACATGGTTGATGGCTTCTTGGCCTTTTGGCTAAGATCAAGTGAAGAACAAGGTTGTTTTCCTGAGACTTAGACTCTGAGAAGAGGCCAGGCTACCCCCTTCAGAGTGGATAAATAACATCACCCCACCCCCAAAGGCAAAGTGGAGCATGGGGTAGGTTTGTCCCTGAGTCAACGTAACCCAGAAGTTAGGGTTTCACCATCTATCCTAGCACAGACACATATGTGGCCTGCCCATGACTGGCTACCTGGTCTATGTGCATGGCTGAAAGAGACACCTTGGCCCAACAGATAAAGTACATGGCTTGGCATCACAACACCTCAGCTATGGCACTTCTCAACTTGGCTAAATCATGGAGCCTCTCAACTTTTTCCCTTACCTTTGAATAGACATAATCCATACCTGTATGACAGATGTTTGGCAAGAGGCAAATGAGATAACTGTAAAAGCCCTTGGAAATCTGTCATGTGTGGCCCATCTATTTTTATTATAATAAATGGGTAAAGATGAGAGTGGGAAAGGGGCCTTTCCAAGAGCTGAAAGAGGGACTTTGGGATGGTGAATGGTTATGGCTTTTGCTACATGAGGCCTCAAATCACCCAGCACTGACTAAGCACTTTCTCTGGGGGTTAGGAACAGAAGGGAGAGCCCATCAAGGGAAAAGTGGAGATTCAAGAGAGCAGCAAAGCCCAGCTCTCCCTTCCACCTAAAAGCTGGTATTCCTTTCTCTTAAGGCTTCTTGACTCATTCCCTGCAGAAATCCATACTATGCTTTAAGGGACAATTTCCCACTAGGCCACACCTCTCCCAATAGGCAGGGTTATTGTTGTCCCCTTCTCTAACAGATGGGTCAAGTGAGGTACTGGGCATGGAGCAAGGGCATAGGAAATGTATGTGTTCACTGGATGTTTGGAGAATGGAGGACCAGGAGCCACCATGCCTCCCATACAAATGACGTTTTCCTAATCTTAAACCCTTAATCCAAAATACCTTCACTTGCAAAAGAACTACATCCCAAGTATGAATGATATAATCTATTTCTGTGACCATCTCCCCCACTAGACTGTGCTACTTGAAACCTTTCTACTGTCTTTGTGTCTACTCCTACCACTTTCTACTGTCTTTGTGTTGAAATGTAGAACCCAGGCTTAGAGGCAATAAAAAAGTAAGTGGCTCAAAACAAAATGTAACTGGCCAGCAGCTTGAGACTTCATCCTTGGAAAGGTGTCCCCTTCTTCAAAGGTGGTCAGGCCAGGCAGGGCAGGGATTAAAGTGTGGAGAGAAGTGAGTATGCACTAAGGAGAAGAGGGAGAATTTAAAACTGTGCAGCACTCCCTAACCTAGTCCAAAAAGATCATATCTACAGCCAAATTCTCAGGACAGGCACCCCTCTAGCTACAAAAACCCTTAGGTCCCAAGCAGGGACTGCTCTGAGGCAGGCAAACTCAAAACCAAATGAACTCCCCATCCCGTCTCTCTTTTCCCCTAATCCAGCCAAAGCTAAATCCGATTTGTTGCGTCCCAAACAAATTCCCACACGGTCCGATGTCCCCACTGTGTCTGTTAAATCCTTCACTAGCCAACTCAAATGCCACCAACTTGCAGAGTTCTTCTCTGACCCTAGACTAGCAGTGACCTTCCTTCTCCAACCTTAGGGTCTGAGAGGATAGACAAATTCCTGATTCTTCTCGGGAGAGACTTAACTCAGAGCCTCAGCTTACCCACCCGTACAATGGATTCGCACAGCCCGCTAATACAAGCACACAGAAGACACAGGAAGCTGGGAAAGGAGTGTTTTCCGGGGACCTAGGCTGAGGATCTTTGAAAACGTAAAGGTTTGAATGTAGGAGGAAGTGGAAAGGGTGGGAGCGAGCCGGATAGGCGACTGTCTCAGGGACTGTGTAGAGACCTGGGGCTTTAACGGGGGCAGGAGCCCGGCTCGGCTACCCTCTGTAATATGTCCCCTCCAGGCCTCCGTACTCTGAGAGCCCTGCAGTCAGGCTCTAACTCCTCTGCAGGTTTCGTTCTGGGCCCCATGCCCCAGGGTTTTAGCCCTCATTCCCAAGCCCCGCCTGCCGCGGCCGCACCTGGTCCGAGTCCTCGTTCTCGCTGCTGTAGCAGCACCCCATCGCCGGGGTCGGGCAGGGCGCTCAGGCCGAGCCGAGGAGGGACGGCGTCCGTCAGGAGCCCTTCCGGTCACATGACCTGTGACTGCCTCCCGCGAGCAACCACCCACCCCCTCCCCGGGCCTACCCCATCCCAGAGCTACTTGGCCGCCTCAGCCGATACCATGGCTTCCGGCCCCGCCCTCTACCGCGTGATCATCGTCATCCAATGGGAAGGTGCAACCTGCGTGACCAGACGTGAGACACGTGATGCATGGAAAGGGCGGGGCGGATCACATGACTTCATTTGGTCTCTAAACTTGAATCCTCACCACCACTGGCGGTAGTGGCCCTGGTGTTATGTGATCTCATGTTCACTAGGTCACCTTTCAGGGCCAGTTTGCGAACTCTTATACCAAATGCCGTCATGATATACCGTTTTAAATGCCATGCGAGGGGCCAGTGGGCTCCAATTCGAGGCTGTTAGAGGTTATAGTCTGGGTGCACACAAAACCCAGGATGAGCAGCGCCCAGTTTGGGGACACATAGAGGGTGTAGCGCCCAGCGGAGCTGTCAACCTGGGTGGGGTATCTGCGACTTAAGAGGAAAGAGACCATATCCCTTCTTAAGCTGAAGCGCAGTGGAGCTCAATCGTGGTAGAAGAGATAGAGGCCACGTAGCTGATCTCCTTGCCCTGTGGCGTTTTTCTTCAATCCTGCCTTTTTATGGCAGCCAGCCATCGTAATCTGACACACAAAGCTGACCATCAATTCTCTTTTATTAAAACCCTCCCATGGCTTCCCTTGGGCCCTGAACACAGGTTCAAGTCTGTCATTCAAGATGGTACAGAGCCTGACACCTGTCTCCCACTCCATGCCATGGGGTGGAGAATAGGGGGAGGTGCTTCACCAGCCATAGGGAAATACTTGCAGTTTCCTGATTGACCTCCTGGACTTTGCACATACCGCCTGGCACACTGTCTCCCTGCTAGTTTTGCCTACTTCAAGACTCAACACAAATAATATCTTTTTTTTTTTTTTTTTTTGAGTCAGAGTCTCACTTTGTTTCCTGGGCTAGAGTGCCCTGGCATCACCCCAGCTCACAGCAACCTCAAACTGCTGGGCTCAGGCGATCCTCCTGCCTCAGCCTCCCGAGTAGCTAGGACTACAGGAATGCACCACCATGCCCAGCTAATTTTTTCTGTTTTTAGTTGCCCTGCTAATTTTTTTTCTGTTTTTAGTAGACACGGGTCTCGCTCTTGCTCAGGCTGGTCTTGAACTCCTGAGCTGAAGCAGTCCTCCTGCCTCACCCTCCCAGAGTGCTAGGATCACAGGCATGAGCCACCTTGCCTGGCCAAATAATATCTTTCTGATTGCCTTCTCTGACCCCATTCTTTCGGCACCTCCAGCTTCCTGTGCTTAATCCTAATCCAGTGCTGATTCAGTTAATTTTTGAATCAACAAATATTTACTGAGTGTCTACTATGTGCCACACACCATTCTATCTGGATATGCAGCAGTTCACAAAACAGCCAAAGTCCCTGTATTCATGGACCATCCAATAATAATCACACTAAATTGTATTCTCTGTTCCTGGGTCAGCCTCTTCTACCAGTCTTGGAATTCCTGGAGGAAAGGCACAGGTTCTGACTCTTCTATGTGACCCAAGCCCTGACACTTGCTTAGAGAAACTTGAATTTTGAATTAATGAGTAAATTACAGTCTCTGCATCACCTTGGCTGATACCATGCCCCATGTCTCCTCCAACGGGTTGGGGGAGATCACCAGATCTAATAACTCTTATTAGCCCTCAAATCAAGACCCTGGAGTTCTATAAGGTTTTTGAGAGCTCCTGAAGGGTAGGAGGCAGCTCTAGCTTGTCCCTGGGACTGGTAACTTGAACTGAACATCTCAGGTGACAGCAGCAGCCTCAGTATCAATAATTGAAAGCAGGTCCAGCCTTCTGCCTCAGGGTTATCCCCCGCCCCTCCTGTCCTGTGCTCTGGTCTTCCCTAAGCAGGAGCCTGCAGCCCAGGTAAGCAGGGCCCTTGAGTGTGGGTTAAGCACTTCAGTTCAAGCCCACTGCATCACTCACCTATTTACACTCTCGTCTTTCATTTTTAGTCACCACCAGGGTACTTGCAAGGAGGCCTGAAAGGAGGTCAGATCTGGAGGAGGGGGGAGGATGGTCCAGGACATGGTAGAGGGAACCCATCCCCCCATAGGGGACCTTGGAGAACAGGACCAAGTGGTGGCGGGGGGGAGTGTATGCTGTGTGTTTTATGTGTATACCCACTTGGGAAGGGAATCCTGAGTGAGCGCAAGGGAAGAGGGTAATACGAGGGAGGGGAGATAGGACTGGAGAGTTATGGCAGAATCCAGGACTCTTCCCACCCCCACAGAATACACAGAGGCAGAGTCCTCAGGTGGGAAAAAGGGCACCTCACCCTAACACTCTATGGAGTGTTTTGATTGCCTTTTACTGAGGCAGAGCATGGTGACGTTGAAGGGGTTTCTGACTAAAGAGCTGTGCTCTTTTGCTATACAGCAGTAAGTCAGAGGAGACCGAGCAGGAAGCAGGTAGAGTAGGGGGAGGATATCCCAGAGGGGAACTAGTGACAGAGGTCCTAAAGAAGGAGTGACTTCAGGGATGAGGGGAAGCAAGTGGGGGGAGCAATATGAAGATGGGACCAGGAAGAGGTGGTTTGGGGTTGGGTACTAAACATGGACAGTATGGAATCCTTGAAAGTACATGGGCTTGGAATCATACCAACCTGGATTCAAATCCCAGTTCTGTTGTGTGGCTCTGGACAAAAGACTTCACCTTTCTGAGCCATGGTTGGTAACATATAAGGATGGTAATTGCTACTGGTAAGGGCTGCACAAATGACAGGTAAATGGTGGGTGTGGGTTTCCCTCCCTGCCTCCCTGCACCCAGGCCCCAGGTAGAGACTATGTCCCCAGCCATTGCTCTGGCATTCCTGCCACTGGTGGTGACATTGCTGGTGCGGTACCGGCACTACTTCCGACTGCTGGTACGCACAGTCTTGCTGCGGAGCCTCCGAGACTGCCTGTCAGGGCTGCGGATAGAGGAGCGGGCCTTCAGCTATGTGCTTACCCATGCCCTGCCCGGTGACCCCAGTCACATCCTCACCACCCTGGACCACTGGAGCAGCCACTGCGAGTACCTGAGCCACATGGGCCCTGTCAAAGGTCAGTGTTCCCTAGCCTTCTGCTCCAGGAAGTACCCGCAACATGGTGAAGGAAGATCTGGGATCTGTTGCTGCCCTACTGGGTGAATTGGGCAGATTCTTGATCCCCTTTGGGTCTCTTTTTTTCTCAGCTGGAAATGAGGGGCCTGGACTAAGTCATTCATTCATCCAGCAAACATTTATTGCTACCTCTTTTGTACCAGGAATGTGCTAGGTGCTGGGGGAGGAGATAAGAGGCCACAGAAGTAGGATGATCGCTTGAACTCAGGAGTTCAAGACCAGCCTGAGCAAGAGCAAGACCCTGTCTCTACTAAAAATAGAAAAATTAGCCAGGCGTGGTGGTACCTGCCTGTAGTCCTAGCTACTCAAGAGGCTGAGGCAGGAGGATCACTGAGCCCAGGAGTCTGAGGATGCCACTGCACTCTAGCCCAGGCAATAAAACAAGACTCTATCTCAAAAAGAAAAGAAAGAAAAGAAAAAAAGGGAAGGGAAGGGGAGAGGAGAGGAGGGGAGGGAAGGGGAGGGGAGGGAAGGGAAGGGAAGGGAAGGGAAGGGAAGGGAAGGGAAGGGAAGGGAAGGGAAGGGAAGGGAAGGGAAGGGAAGAAAAATATTCAATGAACAATAAACATTTCAACTGAACTGCGACTAGAAGGATTGGTTTTTGAGTTGGCCAGGCAGATGGGGTGGGGAAGGGCAAAGTGAGCCACACAACAAACGTGGCATGAAGGAATGAGACAGCATGGTTGATTGTGTGCACAGTTGTTTGGGATGGCTGCAGTACAAGTCACAGGTGGGAAGAATTGAGAACGAAAACTGGAAACGTAGGCTAGGATCAGGTCCAGGGTCCTGAATGCCAGGCAGAGGATCCCAAATTCAATCCCAAAGGCCTTTGGAATCATAGAAGCCAGGAAGTGATACAGTCAGATTTGTTAGAAAGAGTCCTAGTGGCTGGTGTGAAGACTAGACTGGAGGCAGCGGCACTTGTGGGGCAGCTGGCGCTGTGGTCCGAGAGAGATGAGACAACAGCTAGTTGGGAGCTGCAGTGAGGCAGGTGGGCATTTGAGATCTTTCTATCACGGCCTTTGTATCCATCTCCCTGCATAGGTCAGATCCTGATGCGGCTGGTGGAGGAGAAGGCCCCTGCTTGTGTGCTGGAGCTGGGCACCTACTGCGGATACTCCACCCTGCTTATTGCCCGCGCCCTGCCCCCTGGGGGTCGTCTTCTTACTGTGGAGCGGGACCCTAGAACAGCAGCAGTAGCTGAAAAAATCATCCGCCTGGCTGGCTTCGACGAGCACACGGTCAGCCTCCCCATGTCCCCAACTCTAATTCTCCTGTCACCCTAGACCTTGCCCTAGCCAGGCCTCCCTTGTGAGGGACTCCCATCTAAGGAAATGGAAGTAGCTCCACATAAGGGACTGTGATCCTGGATGGTGTGTGAGCTCCTGCCCTCCTGTCCCAAATCATTTGCACATATTTTCTGCTGGAAGACAAAAGAAACTAAAAGGAAGGTCTCTGGAGCCCAGCAAATCTGGGTCCAAATCTTTGTCTGCCTCTTGTTAGCTGTGTGACCTCAGACAAAGCACGCATCCTCTGAATCTCAGTTTTTGGTTTTTTTTTTTTTTGAGAGAGTCTCATTCTGTTGTCCGGGATAGAGTGTAGTGGCATCATCATAGCTCACTGCAACCTCAGACTCCTGGGCTCAAGCAATCCTCCTGCCTCAGCCTCCCAAGTAGCTGGGACTATAGGCACTCACCACAACGCCTGGCTAACTTTTCTATTTTTTAGTAGAGACAGGGTCTCGCTCTTGCTCAGGCTGGTCTCAAACTCCTGAGTTCAAGCTCTCCTCCTGCCTTGGCCTCCCAGAGTGCTAGGATTACAGGTGTGAGCCACCACGCGCAGCCAGAATCTCAGTTCTTCATGAGCAGAATGGAAATCATAATACTGATCCTGACTTCTTGGGTTCTGAGGTCAGAGGAAATGTTAGAGCACTTGTGGGGACCTAGGCCAGGGCCACGCATGAAGTAAGCCAGATACTGGTGGTGTCTGGAGTGAGAGAACAATCCCTCCCACCCTCACTTCCATTCCACCCCTACCCCCACAGGTGGAGCTCATCGTGGGCAGCTCAGAGGAGGTGATCCCGCGCCTACGCACCCAGCATCAGCTGAGTCGGGCAGACCTGGTGCTCCTGGCACACCGGCCCCGATGTTACCTGCGGGACCTGCAGCTGCTGGAGGCCCATGCCTTACTGCCAGCTGGTGCCACTGTGTTAGCTGACCATGTGCTCTTCCCTGGTGCACCCCGCTTCTTGCAGTACACCAAGAGCTGTGGCCGCTACCGCTGCCGTGTCCACCACACTGGCCTCCCAGACTTCCCTGCCATCAAGGATGGCATAGCCCAGCTCACTTATGCTGGACCTGGCTGAGGTCCAGGTCCAGGGGTACTTACTGATGCCCCTCTACCCCAACCCAAGCAAGGACCTTGGAACATCCCCTCCCCTCCCTGTTTGGGGCCTGACACATGCTGGGATCAGGGCTGGAGAGGCCCCCTTCCCACCTCTGCTCCCCTCTGGCCTCCACACTGACCTGAAACATCAAATTTCTTTCAGGCTGCTTGGTCTCACTGGTCCTCCTCCTTCCAGAGAGAGCCATGGACTGACAGTTAAGAGGCCTGAGCTTTTAACTGTCACTGATTTGCTGGGTGACTCCAAGGGAGTCCTTGCCCTGCTCTGAGATTTAATCCATTCTCTTAACACTAACAAAGCTGGCTGGGAGAGCTTCAGGGGACTCTCAGCTCTGGGCCTCAGAAAACCTCCTCTCCCCAGCCCATGCCATTCTGGGTGGGATCAAAGGAAATAGTAGACAATGACTTAGAGGTCCTGCAGAAATAACTGAGTGCAAGCTGGGCCAGAGGAAATGGCACAGGAGCCTGGGTCCAGGACCAGGGACACCCTGGCTTTCCCCAGCCCTGGCCCACCTGGCCAATTAGGTAGGTTTGCCTGATGTCCCTTGAGTGCCCTCTCCCCAAAGTCCAAGATACTAGAATCCTCTGGGCCCCGCCAACAAACAGGGAATAGACATGGGGGAAGAAAAATCACTCCTGTGTCTTTATTAAAGAGTTAGAAAGCAACCAGACCTGGCAACCGAGGGGTGAGGTACTGGCCAAAAAGGTGGAGTGGGCTCAGGCCTTGGGAATTCAAGAGCAAACTGATGGCCTGGGAGGTGCCAAGGAGACCATGGCAGCAGCTGAGGAGGTACCCACGGGCACTTTCAGGCACTGGGGCCATCAGCTGGTTCTGTGGGGCAGGGGTAAGGGGGGTGCAGGGTAGGTTGGGCTGGCCTGGAATCTCCCTGAGGCCACCCTGCTTTGTCTACCTAGATCATCCACTGGTCCTGATCCTGTTCGTTGCCTTCCATGTCCACCTGGAGAGGAGGCTGGGTGTGGGTGGGGAGGGGCCTCAGCCAGCCTCAGCCCCAGATTCTGCCCCTGGCTGGATCCAGGGTTTCTATACCCCTTGGCCATCGATTAGGTCAGGGGCAGGGGCCCAGGAACGAGGCCCTCCCCCACACTCCCACCTACCTCATTGACCTCTCCATCATCAGGTGACTCATTGTAGTCATTCATCTCGTCCATGTCCTGCATGTCCTCATCATCCTCTGAGTCTTCTTCACTATCCTCATCGTCTTCATCATCCTCCTCTTCTTCGTCATCATAGTGCTGGTAGGGCAGGGGAGAGCCTGTAAGTCCTACAGGCCTGCCCAAACCAATTCAAGACTTGGCCCACTTGGAATCTCTTTCTGGGGTCAATAAATGACCCCCTACTTCCCAACCCTGCCCTCCTTGAATCTAGCAGGCTGGTACATGTTCTGCAAGACTTTAGTGCTGGGCCCAATGCCCACCCCCTTTAGCTCCCCTTTCTGGTCTCCACCCAGAGCTGAGAGTCATAACTGCTCTCTGGGTCAGAGGCAGAATATTCAGAATTAGAGCAGAACCTTGGTCCACCCTGGGCCCCACACAGGCCCCACCTGCTGGAGCCACTCACCTCTGAAGCTGGCTTGCCAATAGGAACCAGGTTGTTGTCTTTCTCTGCAATGCTTTGGAGCTGTAGGCAAAGAGGGGGAGGAGCAGAGCCAGGGCCCAAGCAGGGTGGGTCAGGGTCATGGGACTGGCCCACTCTGTGCCCAAGAAGACCCCCAAGTGTGGGGGAGAAACTTCCCCCCAGTTCTCAGGAAGATCCTTTTCTCTCCTTATGTTATCTGCCACTTACTTATGAACTTGATCCAACTACTTAAACTCTCTAGGCCTTGGTTTCCTCACATAATTATGGTGAGGGTGAAGTGAGAGACTTACCAGCCTAGAACGTGGCATTGGCTAGGTCTTCAATAAATAGTCAAACTTATTATTTCCAATGCTTTAGGGAAACAAGCTTGGGCTGTGTCAGGAGGCTGGGCTCTAATCTGGCCCATAAGTCCCATAGTCACCCAGCAAATTAGGGTACCATAAAGATGAGAACCTTAGCCTCCTGGCTCCTAGCCTGATTATTCCCAGCTCTGGGCAAAAAACTCTTCCAGGGCAGGTCTTCAGAGCAAGGCTGGGTCATGGCTCTCTGGAGGCCAGTCTCTTGACTGTGCTGTGCTAGGTCCTCACTCACCCAGGCCTGATGCTGCTGTTCCTGCTGCTGCAGCTCTGTCTCCTCCACACAGGGTCGATCCAGATTAAACCACAGTGTCTCGGTCACACGGGGGAAGAGTGAGGGGAACAAGGTGGACATGGCTCCTAGAATGAGGGAAAGGGTCAGGTGAATGTGTTGTGGTTTGGTTTTTATTTGGTTGTAATTTGATTTAGGGATTAGCTAGAATGGAAGGTATCAGGGAAGCAGCTCTTCCCTCTAGGAATCAGACAGATCCGGGTTTGAGTCTGGCTCTACTACTTACTAGCTGACCTTGGCCAAGTCACTTAACTTCTTTGGGCCTCAGTTTCCTTATCTGTAAAATGGGGGTAATAACACTTATACTACCTCAAAGTTATTCTGATAATTAAGTAAATTAATGGATAAGTAAAGCTGTTTATAGGCTGGGAGGAAACAGAATGGGAGCCAAGTGAAGAATAGGAATCCAGAATGCAGACTGGCATTATGAAATTATACAAAATTAGAGGTAGCAAGGCTCTACTGAAATTATCTCTTATCTCCTCCAAACACGAAAACCTGCTTTTTGCCCCTTTATGATGGTTCGTGCTGTGTTCACCCAGTGTCAGAAATATAGGACATTAACCACCTCTCTCATGGATCACAGCCAAATTTGGGAATGGGGCATGTGCCATGTGCAAGCAAGGTTCAGTAAGACATTCTAGAAGACATGAGTAAATGGATAAATAAGTAGATGGAAAACTGAATGGATGAACTAACATGTAAGAGAACAAGTAAAATCAGCTTTGACTCATCGGCTGAGGGAGCTGACCAGGAAAGGAAGGTCCCAGAGAATCTGAATTAAAATCCCTGAGCTCACAGACAGGAAAACTGAGGCCCAGTGACAGGGAGAGACTGGCTTTAGGTCACACATGGAGTCGGGGCTTAGAACGCCCGCGCGAAAGGGATCCAGGCCGGGCACTAGAATTGATGGGCAGAAGGAAAAGATCTGTGTGGTCCCGCTTTTGTCCTAACATATTTGACCGACCCAGGGCCAGCCGCTGCCCTTCCCTGGGCCTCAGCTTCCCAGCTGGCATAACAGGTAGAAGAGCATCCACTCTCACGTCAGAGAAGTACTGACAGGCCAGAGATCTCTGCTCCGAAAGCCCAACCCACTGCCGCGGATTCTTTGCTCATTACGATAATGACCGTGTGCTTGACCAACAGGAAAAAGGCAGGGGCGGGACTCGGACAGAAAATTGCCCTTATAGGGTTGCTACTCCCGAAAGGAGCGCGGCATGGGTAGGGCCAATTAACTGAAAGAAATGCTGGGTGACAGGAAGTGACACCAATGAATGACGGATCTCGTGTGACGGGGTGGGGCTTAGTCTCGAGGAAGCGGCCAATGAGCTGGAGCTCTTTAAGGGTGAAGGACTCTGAACATGGAGCTCCTGAGGAGGCGGATCAAAAGAACTGGGTTTCTCTGGGGAAAGGAGGAAAGAAGGAGCAACGAGACCGCCGCAGCTTTGCTTCTGTACTTACCGCGCCGGCAGCCGGCAGCCGGCGGCGACCCGGAAGCTCTTCTCTCAGCCTGAGCGGAAGGACCCACCAGAATCCGGGACTCACCAAACGCATGCGTCTTGGCTCTCCTTTTGTTTCCCGCTCCCGCCCACCAGACCGGATGTGGCGTTAGACACACCTTGGTCACGTTGTTGGGGAAGGAAATGTGCCGCGGCTACCTATCGGCCCCGCCCTGAGTCTCAGCCAATCGGCCTCTGTATTCTGGCCGCGCCACTCGGTCCCCAGGCAATTTTTGCTCATTAACCCCTTCTGAAAAAGAGGTAACAGCAACCTGCGTTAGTGCTATGGCTGTTTGTCCTGCTGAGTCCCAGGAAAATTAATCTGCTGCTACCTTGGAATTGCTGGTTGATTTTACGCCCCTCCTGTCTGTGCTCTCTCAGTCTCGGTTTCTGGTTTGAGCACATTCATTCTTTTATGTATGCCTTGAACAAAAATATTTGCTTTCCTACTATAGTGTAGGCTCTATAGAAGCTGGGGATAAATACATGAACATGGTCGCTGCCCCCAACGATCTCCACAGTCCTCACAGACCCTGAAGACCAGCGGTGGACTCACTGGTCTATTAAGGTTGCCTGTCCCGTTCTGACATTGGAGATTATGTAGAGACTTGAGTGACTAGTCAGCCTCAAGCACAGAATACTGCCGCTGGAAAACTCAGCAGCCGTCCCCAGGCCTGGGCCAAATCCGCTTAGAGATCAGCCTTGTCGCTTCTCTCACTCCTTTGCTGCTGCCTCTGTTCTAGTAATCTTTGCCTCAGCCTCCCCTTCAGAGATCCTCGTGCCTTCTGGCAACAGAGGTCCTTCAAACTCACCTCCCAGCCGCTTCCAGAGCCAACATTCATCCACGTTTGCACTCCTGTCCCGCCAGGTGTATGAATTTTGGCGAATCCTTTTCCTCCGTAGGACTATTTCTTCTTGAACAGGCACCATTATCTCTGCCCAGCCTTCCTCCTGTCCTGGGATCTTGTGAAGATTGGATGAAGTAACAGCTGTTCAAGAAGTAGTGTACTGTACATTTTGAATGTGATTATGTTGCCAGGCAGCTCTGCTTATTATAAAGTTTTTCATTAAAGAGTAAAATTTGCCTCTTGGAAATATCTACCCTTTTCATTCATTCATTCAACAAATACCTACTCAGTGCCTTAGTATATGTCTGTCACTATTCTAAGTTGTGGGTATATTAACAGTGAACAAAGAAGACCAGAAAGCCCCTCTCTTTGTGCAACTTCCATTCTAATGAGAGAGATAAAGAAGATAGATAAATAAAATTTTTAGTTTTAAAATTGTAAATACTGAGGAGAAAAAAATAGAGAAGCAGGAATAAAATATTGGCAGGGGAAGTGGTTTATTTTATTTTTAATTTTTTATTTGTCTTATTATTAATTTCACAGGTAGAAAGAAGTGTTTTATTTTAGATTGAGGGGCCAAGGAAGTCACCGGGAAGGTGACTTTGAGAAAGATGTGAAGAAAGAGAAAGAGCCTTCTGATATTTGAGGAAAAGCATTTCAGGGAGAGAGCACAGCAAGTGCATAAGGCGTAGAATGGTTGGAGCACAGCGTCCTATGGGCAGAGTAGTAGAAGATGGCAACAGAGAGCAAGAGCCAGATACATACGGCCTTGCAGGTCATAATAAAGCTTTTACTCCATGTTAGGGAGCCAGTGGAGGGTCGTGAGCAGAGAATCTACACAATCCGATTCACATTTTGACAGAGAGACTCTGATTGTTCTGTGAAGAATAGCCTTGGGGGGACAATGGCAGAAGTCTAGAGACCAGTTGGGAGCCTGTTATAATAATCCAGAGGCAGTAGATAAGAAGTGGTTGAATTTTGAGTATATTTAGAAGGTAGGGACAACAAGGTTTACTGACAGATTGGATGTAGAGTATGAGAGGAAGAAAGGAGTGAAAATTTTTGGCCTAAACAAATAGAAGATTGGTGTTGCCAGTTTTTGAGTTGTGAAAGACTGGGGAGATGATTTTTTGGGGGGAGCTATCTGGAGCTCAGTTTGGGGTGTGTTAAGTTTGAGATGCCCATTAGAGTAGAGATGTTAAGGAGGCAGAAAAGCCAATGGGTCTGCAGGTCAGGGGAGAGATCTGGGCTGGATATATCAATTTAGGAGTCATCAGCACATAGATGGTGTTTAAAGCCATGAGACTGGATGAGATCACCAAGGGAGTGAGTATAGATGGAAAAGTTTCCTCTAATATTCAGAATTCGAGGAAACTAGAAGAAGCAGCAAACCAGATGGGGAAAGAAGGCCAAAAAGATAAGTGGAAAGCCAGGTAGGTTGGTGGTATCCTGGAAGCCAAGTAAAGAAAGAGTATTAGGAAGGAGGAAGTGATATACTGCAGCATAGTTCTATGCAAAATTGTGTTCCTATTTGTTTCCCCAGCAGACCATGAGCTCCTTGAGAGCAAGGACTGAATGGTTTGTATGTCCCCAGGGCCCAGCCAGACCTTCTGGATTCCTCATCTGTTCCTCCTGTGACCTATATCTCCATCAGTCTCTCCTCCTGCTTCTTTTTTTAACACGATCCCTACCTAAGGTATCTGTGCCTCCCATCCTTCCTGATAGCTCTAGCCTGCTGGAAATTCCCAAGTAACCCAGAGTTTCTTTCCAAGGTCCTTGGCCATGTTCAACAAGTTATGGTGACTGGTTAGCTGGTGACATTTATTGAGTGCCAACTGAGTACCAGACACCTTGCTAGGCCCTGGGGACACAGAGATGAAGCAGAAATAGTTCCTGCCCTAAAGAAAAATGTAGTCTAGTGAGAACTAAGATAATTAAAGACAATTATAGTGGAAGGTGGTAAGTGTTAAAATTGATCTACATAGAGAGTATTGCAAGAGCACAGAGGAGGGAGAGGTGAATAGATTCTGGACAAACTAAGTTTAGACTTTTGATTCAGAGAAGGAAACATTTGAGTTGGCCTTGAGGGATGAGTAGAAGTTAAGTCTACTGGTAGACAAATGGGAAAAGGTGGTGTACAAGGAGGTGTATTATATTCAAGATCATGGAATTGGCTGGGTGCAGTGGCTTTTGTCTGTAATCCTAGCACTTTGGGATGCTGAGGCAGGTGGGAGGATCACTTGAGGCCAGGAGTTCATAGCAAGACCCCGTCTCTACAAAAAATAGAAAAATTAGTGGGGCGTGGTAGTGCACACCTGTAGTCCCAGCTACTTGGGAGGCTTAGGCAGGAGGATTTCTTGAGCCCAGGAAGTTTGAGATTGCAGTGAGCTATGGTGATGACACTGCCCTCCATCCTGGGTAACTGAGTGAGACCTGTTCTCAAAAAAAAAAAAAAAAAAAAATCG
>RJWJ010000123.1:284690-319581 GCA_004363605.1 Indri indri | reverse complement strand
GGGGACCCCATGTGGGTGCCCCCCTGTCTCAATCTTCCATTTTCTCTAATGTAATATTCTTTTTCTTTTCTTCTTCCTTTCTTAATTTTTTTGTTTATTTTTTTTAATCTTTTTTTTTTTTCCTTTTTTGAGACAGAGTCTCACTCTGTTGCCCAGGCTAGAGGTGTCGTGGCATTAGCCTAGCTCACAGCAACCTCAAACTCCTGGGCTCAAGCGATCCTCCTGCCTTGGCCTCCCAGAGTTCTAGGATTACAGGTGTGAACCACTGCACCCAGCCTCTTTTTTCTTTTCTTTTTTCTAACGTAATATCCTAATCATGTCTCCAGCTCTGATGTGAGTCCCGGGAAGGGATTCCCTTGGCTTGGCCCTTTCTGTCTTGGGATTTTACCTGCCACTTTTTTGTGTTTTACACAAACTAGGGCCTAGGAACTGAAAGCAGGGCCAGATGGGAATTTCCCAAGAGAAAGAAAGAAATCCAGAGCCCATAGTCTGGAGACGGAAACCCATGACTCTATGCAGAGAGTTTTCCAGGATCCAGGAAGGGCCAGAGCTGAGTGGTGTGAATTCAATGCCAGCAACAGCTGCTTACACATTCCTTCCACAAGCCTCAAGGAACATGGCTGGGCCTGGTAGGGGACAGAGGACAGTGTCATAGTCACCATCTTTCATATATACAGAGGTATGGTTGGTCTCCAAAGGGCTTTCACACTCATAGTTTCCTCTTGTTGACCTAAAATAAGTGACCGAGGCAAAAATCATAATCAATGGAGGTTTATTAAGCTGAAGTGGAGGATGTGCCTGGAAAAACACAAACCACAGACAGATCTGTGGCTGTTTTTTTGAAGGGGAATTTGGAACTTTCAACATTTTAAAAGCATACAGAGGGGGAAAAAAAGGCAGGGGGTAGTGAGAGAAAATGGTTACATTTTTGCCAGACCCAGGAAAATCTACATTTTATATAAGATAAGGTGAATGTTATAAGAGAAAAAGGGAGTGGAGGAAGCATCAATTATTTAGATGTCCTTGGGTAGGTGGAAGAATGTTTGACCCGTCTTGTCTCTGTTAGTTGTCTGTGAAGTTAAACTTGTAATTCATTATTAGTGTGGAATCCAACAGACTTCAGTTTGGGGAGCTAGACATGGACTGTGGACCTGAAGTTGCAATTTGTATGTCCTTGTTTATAGGAGGTTAGCAAGGAATTGCTTTAATGAATGATCTGTTGGGTGGACACTCCTGTCCTCACTCCCCCCCAGCCCTGAGAATTCTGCCCTCATTTAGAGGAGGAGGAATCTGAGGTCAGGAACGTGAAGTGGCTTGTCTGAGCTGAAGCTGCCACTCAAGAATATCCATCTTGCATTCATTCCACAAAGCTTTCTTATGGGCCAGTGTGTGCTTGGTGGTAGGGACCCACAGAGGAATCATATCTGGGTCCCAATCTGCTGCAAGTTCCCAGTCTGGTGTGGGAGGTATAAAGCTGGGCGAGGTGGCTCACACTTGTAATCCCAGCACTTTGAAAGACCAAGGTGAGAGAATCACTTGCAGCCAGGAGTTCGAGACCAGCCTGGGTAATAGCAAGACCCTCATCTCCAAACACACGCAAAAAATAGTCAGACATGGTGGTGTGTGCCTGTAGTCCCAGCTACTCGGGAAGCTTAGGCAGGAGGATTGCTTAAGTCCAGGAGTTTGAGGCTGCAGTGAGCTATGATGACACCACTGCACTCTAGCCTGGGGAACAGAGCAAGACCCCGTCTCAAAACAAAAACAAAAAAATGCAAATCATTAGATTAGCCCCTCGAGGGCAGATCTCTGTGTGATGCATCTCTATTTTCCCAGCACTAGTACAGTGCTTGGCGCTGAGTAGCCACTCTGTGGAGTAGCCACTTTGTGGCTATATGTAAATGTTTGTACAATATGTGTTTGTTTCCTTCAGTCTAATGGAATTTAATTATGGTTCATGTGATGAATGTTATAATGCTGTAGTCCCCAACCCCTGGGCCATGGAACAGTACCAGTCTGGGGCCTGTTAGGAACTGGGCAGCACAGCAGGAGGTGGTGGGTGAGCAAGTGAAGCTTCATCTGTATTTACAGCCACTGCCCATCGCTGGTATCACTGTGTGAGCTCTGCCTCCTGTCAGATCAGCAGCAGCATTAGATTCTCACAGGAGTGCGAACCCTACCATAAACTGCACATGCAAGGGATCTAGGTTGCCCATTCTTTATGAAAATCTAATGCCTGATGATCTGACGTGGAGCTGAGACAGTGATGCTAGTGCTGGGGAGCGGCTGCAAATACAGATCATGATTAGCAGAGAGGTTTGACTGCACAATAAATGTAATGCGCTTGAATCATCCCGAAACCATTCCCCCCCATTCCCCATCCATGGAAAAGTTGTCTTCCGTGAAACTAGTCTCTGGCGCCAAAAAGGTTGGGGACTGCTGCTGTAATGGAGAAGGGTTCTGAGAAGAGAACAGTGGAAACATTAAGAGAAGGGCAGCGTGTGCGGGAGGGTGAGGGGGTAGTTTGAGGAGGCCCCCCAGAGGAGATGAGACCTTGAGGAGGAGTCAGGAAAGGACACTCTAGTCAAACGCGGGCCGCATGTGCAAGAAGAGTGAGGTGTGCCTATGGCATGGCGTTAACTGACGGCCTGCTGTGTGGACGTCTTGGCGACGGGCACTGTGAGAGAAACAGGACCAGGAGACAGTGCCCTGTCCTCAAAGGGTGACATACATCCTTGGAGGAGGACATGGAGACGTTGAGAAAGGCTTCCTTGAGCAGGTGAGACTTCAGCTGGGCCTGAGGGATGCTTCAGAGTCAGAGAGTCAGAGAGCAGGAAAGAGCACACCTGCTGTGGGGGAGGGGCCTCCCAGGACAGGTGCTGGGGTGCAGGGGAATGAGGAGGCCCAGGCAGGAGAGCCTGGTGTGTGGACGGCAGGACGAGGGAGGCTGGAGAGCTGCCCTGGGTGGGCTGGCTGAGGGAGCACACCTTAGCCTCGGGTATGACGTTCATTTTACCTCAGGGTCATGCAACACCTCATTTGTTTTCTGTCATTGAGGCCTCTCTGGACCTGACTCAAGGTTCAAGATGGACAGAGGAGTTAGAAGGCATCTTTGGATTCTCTTCCTATTCCCTAGAAAGCCAGCCTCAGGAGGGTGCTCCAGCTGGGCCCCTATTTGCATGGCGGGTTTGCATATATTTGCTTACTGCAGCTAAGGTTTCCTCACTCTGACCAAAGCAAAAATAGAGAGTGGGAGGAGAGACCTTCTGTGTTGGAAGCAAAGGCTGAAGACACACAAACCTACACAAATGTGCACACACCCTCACCACTGCACAGAGGTGTAGGCAGACTACAGACTGCCCAAAGAGGTCCGAGTCCTAATCCTAGATCCATGACCATGTTAGCTTACACGGAGAAAGGGACTTTGCAGATGTGTTTAAGGTTAAGGACTTTGAGATGGGGAGAGTATCCCGACTGTCCGGGTGGGCCCAATCTATTTATTAATACACGAGTCCCTAAAATTGGCGAAGCTTTCCTTGCTGTGGTGAGAAAACAAGACGTGACAAAGGAAGAAGGAGCAGGGAGATGTGCAAGGCTGGCTCTGAAGGTAGAGGAAGGGGCCATGAGCCAAGGAATGCAGGTGGCCTCTAGAAGCCAGGAAGGGACGAGAGACCTGCTGATACTTTGATTTTAGCCCACTGAAACTCATGCTATACTTGTAAGTTAATAAGTTTGTGTTGTTTTAAATCACTAAGCTTGTGGTAATTTGTTACAGCACCACCACACCCGGTGCATGCCTGTAGTCCCATCTACTTGGGAGGCTGGAGAGGCAGAAAGATCACTCGAGCCCAGGAGCGGGAGTCTGCAGTGAGCTGTGATCCACTGCTTCCTCCTCATTCCAGCTTCAAGTTCTTCTCTGCCACTGTCCCTGCTGCTTTCAGCCCCGGGGGCCAGGTTCATTTCACCAAGATTCACTTAGTCCAAATTGAAGCAGAAAGACACAAAAATCAGAGGTGGCCTCCAGAGATTGTCCTGGCCTCTACCACCACCTCACCCCTTTACTCAACCTCCTCCCATTCATCCAGACAACAAATATTCACTGAGCGCTCAATATGTGCCAGGCACCATTCTAAGTGCTTGAGAGTCCTGATGTCCCAAAGTCCTGCAGTGGCACCAGCCAATACTTCCCCCAAGCTTTGACGTTTCAGAAGATTGTACCAACATCTCCCCAACTTGCAAGCCAGAAACCTGGTTATTTTTGTCCCTTACCTCTCTGTCTCCTCCCACATCCAAAAAGTCTCCAAGCCGTAGACATTTTATTTACTACATAGATTGTATTTACTAAACATGACTCTGCTCTTTCTCTCAATTCCAGAATTCTCCTTTCCCATCCCACTCCACCCCTATTCCACTCGCAGTAAATGGCCACACCACTCTTCCAATTGCTCACCCTGGAGTCACTGGAGTCACCCTAATTCCTCCGTTTCTCCCACACGCCTCATCCAGTCCATCAGCAAATCCCATCTACACTCCTTTCGAAAGACAAGAAGACCACCCCCGACTTCCTGCCTCTCACTGCGTCCACTGCCACCACCTGGCCATGGTTCAAGTTGTGGTCAGCTTGAGCCTGGACTGTTCAAATAGACATCGATGTCATTTGCTTGCTTTATCTTGTCCCTAGAGTCTATTCCCAGATCAAATGCTGAACTGAAAAAGATGAAATATCAAAGCTTCTATTTCGTCCAGAATAAAATCTCGAGTCCTTGCCAACTCTGACCCACGGTCCCCCAGGTCTGGCCTGGGACCCCCACGCCACCACCCCACTCTGCCTGCTCACTGCTGCCAGTCACACCAGCCTCCTTGCTGTTTGCTCCTGGGGTGCAGTAAATACATTCCTTGGACGCGCTAGCCCTTCTGCCTGGAACCCTGCCTCCTCCATGTCCACTTGCCTGCCCTCTCACCTCATTATGGGCTCAGCTCTTTCCTGTATAAGCCCCGCCCCATGCCGCTCTAGCCCCTGGCCTGCTTCATTTTCCTCAGAGCACTGTCACCCTCTCTTCATGTGTGTTTTCTTTCTTTCTTTCTTTCTTTTCTTCTTCCTTTTCTCTCTCTCTCTCTTTTTTTTTTTTTTTTTGAGACAGAGTCTCGCTCTGTCACCCACACTAGAGTGCAGTGGCATCAGCCTAACTCACTGCAAACTTCATCTCCTGGGCTCAAGTGATCCTCCTGTCTCAGCCTCCTGAGTAGCCGGGACTACAGGCGCGCTCCACCACGCCCGGCTAATTTTTTTCTCTTTGGTCAAGATGGGGTCTCACTCTTGCTCAGGCTGGTCTTGAACTGCTGACCTCAAGTGATCCTCTGATCTCGGCCTCCCGGAGTTCTAGGATTACAGGCATGAGCCACCACGCCAGGCCTACATGTGTGTTTTCTGTCCTCTCTCCCTAGCTCTCCCACCCCAACTGGAATGTCACCTCCACGAGAGCAGGGACTTCGTTGTGTTTACTGCTGTAGCCCCAGCACCTAGAACACCTAGCACATAGCAGGTACTCAGTAACGATTCTTGAACTTATTTGTTGAATGAATCCCCACTGCTACCCCCCTGGTCCAAGGCACCACCATTCCAGGCCTGCACTTGTGAACCAGCTTCCTAATTAGTCTACCTTGCCCAACTCCAGCCTACACCCAATCACTTCTACACACACCAGTCAGAGTGATCACTTAAAACTGCCAATTGAACTGTGTCACTCTCCTGCTTAAAACTCTTCAATGATTAAAAAAAAAGATAATCCCTTGAATTGATGACATTCTGTGGAAATAATCACTCTTGGTGTAAGTATACACTGGAGAGCAATTCAATAATATCTCTCAAAGTTAATGTGTGTATCCTTTGACCCAGTAATTCCACATCTAGGAATTTGTCCTCTCGATGTGGTCTCTTTTTTTACACTGTTTTATAGTAAATTTTTTAATTTTTAAAATTGCGGTAAAATATACGTAACATAAAATTTACCATTTTTACCATTTTAAGTAAGTACAGTTGAGTGCCATTAAGTATATTCACATCGTTGTGTAACCATCACCACCAGAACTTTTCTACCTATCCGAACTGACTCTTCATACCCACTATTAATATAAACTAACTTCCCATTTACCTCTCTGCCCAGCCTGCAGAAACTACCATTCTACTTTCTTTTCTCTGTGATTTTAACTAGTCTAGGTACCTGATATAAGTGGAATCATACAGTATTTGTCCTTTTATGACTGGCTTCTGTCACTTGGCATAATGTCCTTACAGCTCATTCATGTTGCAGTGTGTGTCAGAATTTCATTCCATTTTAAGGCTGAATTCCATTTTTAAATCCCATTGTGTGTACTACGAATGTTTATCCATTCACCCACCATGGGCATTTGGGTTGCTTCCACCATTTGGCCATTGTAAATAATGCTGCTATGAATATGGGTGTAAAAACACGTGTTCGAGTCCTTGCTTTCCATTCTTCCGGGTGTATACTCAGAATGGAATTGCTGAATCATTTGGTAATTCTGTATTTGATTTTTTGAGGAACCACTATACCGTTTTCCACAACAGCTGCACCATTTTACATTCCCCTTCCTCTAGATAGCTTCTTATATACAAAGATAGATAGATATACAAGGACATTCACTATAGCATTGACTGTAACAGTGAAATACAAGAAGCCGCTTAAAGTCAATAAAATTATTTAATTAACTAGAATCGTATAGATCTATATACACAGATAAGGAACTATTTATAGCACATCGAGTTAAGTAAAAAAAGCGAAGTGCAAGGGAATTAGAGGGATATCCTTACTTCTGGGGACTGGTGCCATGGCAACCAGAGAAAGGACATTGGTGGAAAAATTGGTGAAAATGGAATAAAGTTAGTAGATTACTTAAAAGTATTGCCTTAATGTTAACTTCCTGATTTTTTAAATAATTGTTCTCCGGTTATGTAAGATGCCAACATTTGGGGAAGCTGGATGAAAAGCATTTGGTAATTCTCTTACCACACTTGCAATTTTTCTGTAAGTCTAAAATTATTTCAAAATACAAAGTTTAAAAAATCAAATAAATTAGTGGCTTAAAATGATAACTATTTTATTAAACAGGGTATCCCAAAAGTCACCATACATAGGGAAAATAAGAAATTATGGCTAAATTTACCTTTATTTACAAAATATTCATTAGAAAATTTTTCCTTTGGTTGGAGACTTTTGGAACACCCTGTATTTCAGGATTTTGTGGGTCAGAAATCTGGACAAGACTCAAGATTGGCTGATCCCCCCTTAACAGTAGTCTGGTCTCGCTGGGGGCTGAGTGCGCCTAGGTGCTGGACTCAGGGATAGTCATCTGTCCTTTGAGGTATTGGACAGGCATTTTGTTCTTGCCACCATCTTTGGTCACCTGAGGTAGAAAGCCTTCGAGAGCAGCCATGCACATGATAGGCTCTGGGTCACAAAACAACAGGTAAAAAGCCAATGGCTGTAGTTGCAGGTGTAACAAATCAATGTGCCTTTCACCTACTGGCTTCTGAGAACTAGACATTGATTAAAGATGCTCCAGGGAATTGAATGAAGGTTGGCCTTGGCATTCACCAGAACCTACTGTAGAGTATTTAGTGCCATTGGAAAGTCAGCCAGACCTGGCCTTGGTCATGGTGGTGGAACCTGGGTTTGAAGGACAAGGATTTTACAGGCCATATGATGTTAGAAGTTCATTGGTTAAAGACACACCTCCTTTTTTTTAGAACCTGTGGGCATGTTGGGGTAGGTCCTAACGCTACTGGGGTACATGTGCAGAGGTGGGGTTAATGTGACTATGGTTGTTGGAATAATTACAGGGAGCGAAGTCCCCAGATCTGTGATCAGCTTCCGTTAGAAGTATTTGCTCAGAAACATTCTCATGATTGAAGAAGCCATCAGGAGCCAGTACTTCTGCCTGTGAAATCTGTTTACTGTCTCACAAGGAGGACTCTGCAAGTAACTGGAATAGTGCTGATTTCCTGAGCAGTTATTCAGTCCACTGTCTTAAAACCATTGTGCAGAATGTTCACAGAGGGTAAAGTAAGTGTGAGTATTATAACTACTCAGTTTTGTAACTGGTTGGACTTAAAGATTTGTGTGATGAGTACTCTGGTTTTCCTTGCAGTCTTGTTTTAGTGAGAGTAACTGCTGAGTGGCTGTATTAAGGTTACAAGCCAATATTTTTCTTCGGAGCCTAAAAAGGGCAACACTGACTGCCATGATGTTACTAGTTATCTATTGCTGCATGACAAACCACCCCATAAGTTTGTGGTTTATTGTTTTAGTCAAGATTGAGTGTTTAGGCCAGGCCTGGTGGCTCTTGCCTGTAGTCCCAGCTACTCGGGAGGCTGAGGCAGAAGGATTGCTTGAGCCCAGGAGTTGGAGGTTGCTGTGAGCTAGGCTGACGCCACGGCACTCTACCCAGAGGGACAGAGTGAGACTCTGCCTCAAAAAAAAAAAAACTGAGTGTTAAAGTAAGTGCATGAAAATATGATGAGGATATTTGTATTGTCTCAAAGTGTCTCCCCACAAAGTATTAATTACTAACAAAGGGGAAACTAATAATAATAATAACTATAATAATAATAACTAATAATTATATGGTAAAGAAACCTCTTTAACCAAGTGATCACCATCCATAAGACATAGCAACGTCGTATACCCTTTGATATGATGCACTGAGAAAGGGACATCACTTCTCTGATTTTCTTGCCCAAAATGCATAATCTCAATCTAATTATGAGAAAATATTGACAATCCCAAATTGAGGGACAAGCTACAAAATAACTGACCAGTAATTCTTCAAAAGGGTCAAGGTCATAAAAAACAAAGACAGGCTCAGGAACTGTCACAGATTAGAGTAAACTAAGGGGAAATGACAACTAAATGCAATCTGGAATCATGGATTGGATCCTGGGCCAGAGAAAGGACATTGGTGGGAAAACTGGTGAAAATACAATAAAGTTTGTAGATTAGTTAATAGGATTGCTTTGATGTTAATTTCTTGATTTTTTTAAGCCAGTCAAATTTAGCAGTGGGAGGTTGTATACCAACTTTAGTGACACTAATGTTAATAAGTTCTGATAACCCACTGTGATTTCTTGTTTTTTTTAAGTAATTGGCCTCTGGTTATGTAAGATGCCAACATTTGGGGAAGCTGGATGAAAAGCATTCAGGAACTTTGTTTTTTGCAACTTTTCTGTAAGTCTAAAGTGATTTCAAAATACAAAGTCTTAAAAAAACCAAATAAATGTAGTGGCTTGAAACAATAACCATTTTATTAAATTTCAAGATTTTGTGGGTCAGAAATTTGGGTAAAACTCAGCGGGGCAATTCTTCTGTTCCACGAGGCAGCAACTAAGGTCATTTGGTGGAATTCAGCTTAGCTTCTAGGCTGGTCTTGAGCATCCAGGTGGTTTTACTCATGTTTGGCACTTTTTTTTGGAGGCAGTCTTGCTCTGTTGCCCGGGCTAGAGTGCGGTGGCATCAGCCTAGCTCACAGCAACCTCCAACTCTTGGGCTCAAGCGATCCTCCTGCCTCAGCCTCCTGAGTAGCTGGGACCACAGGAAGAGGACAGTCGCCTAGTCAGCCAGATCAGCCAATCAACCCTGGCGATCAATGGGGTGATAGATGTCGCAGCCAGACCGCCCTCACATCTCCCCTCCTATTTAGTCCCTCGGCCTCTCAAAGTGATCACTCTGGCGGGGCAGTCAGAATTCTTACATGGTGGCTCGGAGATCCAAGAGCTATTAATAGTATTCCAAGATATACAGAAGTGGAAACTAAGGCATAGCTGAGGGACATAGACCTCACTTCTCAATGGTCAAAGAATTTCTTCCCTTCTCTAACCCTCCACACATGGGAAAAGGTTTTCCCCTCTACATCGTACAAGATTGAGTTAATCACAACCCTCAGTTCTTGGCACACTCATCATTGGTCCAGGTGTGGACTGCCTTATTTACTTAGTTGTTTGTGTTTTTGCTTAGCTTTTCTCAAAAAAAAAAAAAAAAATCAAAGGATGTCTTATGTTTTTCCTTCTGGTGTCATTTGTGATTTGTATACCTGCTTGATAACATGACTAAGAAGAATTTCTAATGAAAAAAATCTATGCTTATCTCTGATTGGAATGGGGTAACATGATATTCTTAATCCTTAAGTACAATATTTCCTTTATTTGCATTATTTAGCAAAACTTACTAGCAAGACTAAAAAAAAAATTGCATAGTCTAAAAGTTTTCTAGGGGGTAAGAGAGCTCTGAAGGCTGTTCTAAAAGGTAGACATGGGCTGTGGTTTTTCAGCTAAATTTGCTGGAGGCAGGGCAGGAAAAGAAGACCCCGTATCCGGAGGTAGCATTACAGCGAGGACAGCATGGGCTTTGCAGTCAAACTGACAGGCTGAATCCTGACTTTTCTACTTTCTAGCTGTTTGGGAATTCACCTAACTCTCAGAGCCTCAGTTTCCTTGCCTATACGTTGGAAATAATGTCAACCTTGCAGGATGTTGTGAGGATTACAAGACACTATGATGTAAGTAAAGCATGAAATATTCTACCTGGTATAGAGTAGTTCTCACCATGTGACTAGTGGTGTGATTATGTACATTAATGTTCAGTAGGCTAAAAAACACTTTCGCATACACTCGCTTACCAGGTGGGCTGAGGATGGAGGTAAGGTTCTGGGAAGGGACAGGTGGAAAAGTAGGGATGGAAGGGCGAGGCAGGTAGGGTCCCCTCCAGGGATCCTGGGAGGCCAGTTTCTCTGCTTTCTTCTCCTCCAGTGGCCCTCCCACCCACTGCTCTTGCTCAGTTCCCTCCTCCATTTGCTGCTCACCTGTTGGCCTCCTCCTAGCTATGAGCCTGCCTTTGCCTGGGCACCTTCCCACGAGCTGGGGCGGGGGGAGGGAAGGGTTGTTGAGGTGTGATTGTCCCCACCCCCCTTGCCACCCAAGAACAATAGCTGACAGCTCCTCAGTGGCCTTTCCAGCTTCCCTGTCTACCCTGTACCTAAACCTCAGGTACCCTGGGGAAGAGGGGTGGGCTGAAGAAGCAGAAACATGAGGCTGGTGGGATCCCTTCTTCCCCTCACTTCCCACCCCCCATCAGTGGGCCATGCCCTGTGGTTTCTCCTTGTGCAAATTTGCGAGGACTTGCACAAAACACCGGTGAAATCCAGGAGGGGAAGTCTAGAGGGGCGGTGGCTCCCTCTAAGATCACAGGGCAAGACAGCGCGAGAGCCTGGACTCAAAGTGCTGTCGGGTGGGAAGCAGGTGGAGAAGCTCCTGCCTCCAGGCCAGAGAAGGGCTTGCTGGCACCTCTACACACTCATCATTCCCTGGCTCAGCTGCCCTGTGGGGTATGCAGGGTGGGGAGGGCCAAAGATCTGGGCTGGGGAGGGGGACACAGAACCTGGCCAAGAGTCTTATGGTTGGTGGCCCTCCCTCAGGCCTTGTCCACCTCTGACTGTGGCTCCCTGGCAGGAATAGATGGACATGGCCTGGCAGATGACACTGCTGCTGCTTCTGGCTTTGGTGACGGCTGTGGGGGGTGCCCAGCCCAGGACTCCACGGGCCAGGACAGACCTGCTCAACGTCTGCATGGATGCCAAACACCACAAGGCTAAGCCAAGCCCTGAGGACAATTTGCATGGCCAGGTGAGGATGGAGTGAGGTCTGGGGTGGGGGAGAAGGCTGATCCTGACAGAGAAGAAGTTAGGAGGAAGGGAAGGTCCGCATGGGGGGTGATGGGGGAAGGAGGGTGGCTGAGGTGATCCTGGAGGGCCTCCACCCAGGAGGCCACCAAATCTACAATAATGCAGGGACCGTGCATCTAGCACCCGTGATGAGCCAAGTGCTTTCCTTATATCATGTCAGTGAATACACCCAAAGGGCGGCTTGGTAGGTGGGTGGTGGTCTCTATTTAGACCAATGAGGAAATAGGCCAGAGATGGAACTGAGGAGAGAGACTGGCAGTACCCTTCCCAGCCTTAATTACATGCCAGCCCACAGAGCTCAACGGCAAGGCAGAAGAGCAGACGGGACCCTTGTGGTCATGGTCCATGCAGCAAACATGTACAAACAGGCCAGGTCCCCCACCCCCATCTGGTACTGAAGTGACAAATCAGATGTGCCAGCAAGACTTCCCAGTAAAGGGACCATTGAGCTTGGCCTTGGAGAATGAGTAAGAATTTTCCAGGAAGACAAAGCAGGAAAGGGCTGCCCGGCACAGGACAGAATGTACACAGGTCAGAGGGTGCCACCACAAGCAGTGGCAAGTCTAGTGTGCCCAGAGCCAAAGATGCTGCTGCCCACAGAGAAGACAAGGGGAGGCCAGGGCCCCAGGGCCCCCATTGCATAGGTGAGGGCACTGACAAAGCTTGGGAAATCTGAGCTTGAATTTGAACTCCAGCCTCAAGAGAGATACTGGTATTTCATTCCTTCCGGTCTCCTTGCCTGCTCCCCACAAGGTTTTGCATTGCTAGAGGGCTGGGGATGCTCCCAGGGAGAGACTGGGGCATGGACAGTTTCAGGGGTTTGAAGTGAAGAGATGGAATCCCAGAAGCCCCATGACATCTGAGTCATTTCTGATGTATCACTTGCTTTTTAAAAAAAATTATTGTGGTAGGCCGGGTGCGGTGGCTCATGCCTGTAATCCTAGCACTCTGGGATGCTGAGGCGGGCGGATTGTTTGAGCTCAGGAGTTTGAAACCAGCCTGAGCAAGAGCGAGACCCCGTCTCTACTGAAAATAGGAAGAAATTAATCAGACAACTAAAAATACAGAAAAAAAAATTAGCCGGGCATGGTGGCGCATGCCTGTAGTCCCAGCTACCTGGGAGGCTGACGCAGGAGGATTGCTCGAGCCCAGGAGTTTGAGGTTGCTGTGAGCTAGGCTGACACCATGGCACTCTAGCCCAGGCAACAGAGCCAGACTCTGTCTCAAAAAAAAAAAAAAAAAATTATTGTGGTAAAATAGATGTAACATAAATTTAACATTTTAGCTATTTTTAACCGTAAGCACTATGTATGCTCCTATAATTGTGCAACCGTCACCACCATCCATCTCCAGAACTCTTTCATCCTCCAAAACTGAAACTGAAACTCTGTACCCACCACAGCATCTGCTTTTAGGAGCCTCTGCAGCACCTTCTCTTTGCCAAGAAATGGTGCAGGGACAGATGATCGTAATTCCGAGGGCCACGGGCTATATGACAGTGGCCATTTTTGTTGAGTCCTTACTATAGCCTAGGGAGTTATTTTCATTATATTAACTCTTTCAGAGACAGAATCCGCTGACCCTGACTGGCAGGCCAGGCAGGGGTTTTGCAGGGTGACCAAGAGTTGGGGCATCCAAGGAGAGCATGCACGAAGTTGGGCAGGCCTGTTCCGCGTCAGCCGGCACCGGGGGGGGGGGGGGGGGGGGGGGGGGGGGGGGCATGGGCGGGGTGTTGGAGAGATGTAGATTTGCCTCCGCCCTCGTGGATTTCCTCACTGGGTGCCCAGAGCCATCACATCTCCCCCTCATTTGGCCCTGGGTGTGAGAGTTCATCTCAGAGATTTTAAGCAACTGGCTCATGATCACTCAGCTTTTCTGAGTCGTGGCCTAGAGTGATTTCTGCAGAGAAACCACAACTTCCACTTGTCTCACCTGCCTTGAATTTGCCTTTCTAGGATTGCCTTTCCCATGTACAGTCACGTCCACACTCAGGCCCACATGCAGGCCATAGCTCCTCTGTTGCCCACCGCTCTCAGGATCTACCTGGAGCCCCCTAGCCTGGAGTCCCAGGCCCTGGAGAGCCAGGCCAGACCCCAACCTCCACCCTCCACCACAACCAGGGCCAGGTTCCTTTCCTCCCTGTCCTGAGCTAAAATCTCAACTCCCCTATTCATTAGGGGTGCAGCTTACTTACACCCTGTAAAAATGGGCATAATGATTTTTACTGGGTTGTTGAGAGGATAAAATGCAAAAACCTCAAGGACTTTGCACCTTCTGTTTTCTATGCCTAGAATGTTCCTTACCACCACCCCCAACTAAAACCGTAAGCTCCGTGAGGGCAGAGGTGTGATCTGTTTTGTTCCCTGTAGTATTCCTAGCACTGAGCACAGCACCTGATACATGATAAACCGTCAGCTAATATTGGCTGGATGCAAAATGAATAATATAAATAACTGAAATATGTGAAATAATTTTTTAACTATTAAGAGCTGTAAAAATAATAATTACTCTCCCAGACAGTGGCTCCCCCTGGTCTCCCACATCTCCTGTACTACTCTCTGCTAAAAGCCAATCTCATAATCACCTCTGCCCCCAAATGTGGCCTTCTCAAGGGCCCTCCCCAGAAAGGGTTTGTCTGGATGACCCACCTGGGGTAGAGGAGCCAGAATATGGAGGAGGTGGCTGTGGTGGGAGGGACTTAGTCCTGCCTCTTCCCCACCCAGTAAAGTCCCTGGAGGAAGAACGCCTGCTGCTCCGTCAGCACCAGCCAGGAGCTGCACAAAGACATCTCCCGCCTGTATAACTTTAACTTGGACCACTGCGGCAAGATGGAGCCCGCCTGCAAGCGCCACTTCGTCCAGGACAACTGTCTGTATGAATGTTCACCCAACCTGGGGCCCTGGATCCGGCAGGTACGAGTGTCAATGCTGTCCCCATAAAACATGAACCCCAGCAGAGGGCAGAGCCTGCCAGGCTCTTGCAGCCAGGGTGTGGTCCAGGAATCCTAGTCTGAGGGTGGTGGAGGTACCTTCCCTCCCCCATCCCTGGCCCCCTTCTAGGCGATAGCTGCTGAGATACCTGGATGGCAGGAGCCTTTCTTCCCCTGGCTGCCCAGGTAAACCAGAGCTGGCGCAAAGAGCGGATCCTGAATGTGCCCCTGTGCAAAGAGGACTGTCAGCGCTGGTGGGAGGATTGTCGCTCTTCCTATACCTGCAAGAGCAACTGGCACAAGGGCTGGAACTGGACCTCAGGTGAGGGCCTGGGGCTGAGGACATGGGGAACGGGAGTGGGATTTGGGGTTGCAGAGGTAAGGTCTGGCCCAGAAGCTGAGGGTCCTGTATTCTCCCCCAGGGATTAACGAGTGCCCAGCCGGGACCACCTGCCGCACATTTGAGTCCTACTTCCCCACACCTGCTGATCTGTGCAATGAGATCTGGAGTCGCTCCTACAAGGTCAGCAACTACAGCCGAGGGAGCGGCCGCTGCATCCAGATGTGGTTTGACCCAGCCCAGGGCAACCCCAACGAGGAGGTGGCGAAGTTCTATGCTGAGGCCATGAATGCTGGGGCCATGCCCCATGGCATTAGGGCCCGGGGCAGTGGTTCCTGATCTACAAGGGTCCCCAAGGTTCCTCTGACAGCCTATTCTAATAGAAAGATCCAGTTGTGTCGTGTGTCTTGTAAATAATTTGGGGACGTGTGGGTTGGGGGGACACATTACTTCATCATTCCTATTGAGAAGCTCTAAATGGGGCTGGAACTGGCCTGAAGGTCACTGACAAGTAGGGGGTGGAAGTTGAATTGGAATCCAGGCATTTAATCCCTCAGTCTGGGGCTCTTACCCCTGCCCTGGGCTTCCTCATCACCTCTGTACTACGAAGGGACGAGGGTTCGAGAGTACATATAATTTTGGTGATTATAACTTTATAGGGGTTACATCAGTGTGGCCCCCCACTGGCAGAGTAGGAGAGTTCCTGTTTCTCCACAGTCTTGTCAGTACAGCATGCATAAACTTTGATTTTTTGCTCATCCGATAGGTAGGCGGAAGGCATCTCAGTGTAGCTTCCATTTGCCATACATCTTATTCTAAGGCCATGGTTCCTGAGATCTTTCCATAGGGACCTATTGAGATCTAGTTTATTCTTTACAATTGCTGGCTAACAATCCATTCTATGTATACATCACATTGAATTCAGTCCCCTACTGATGGGTATTTGAACGAGTGGGGGTCTTTTATGACCTTGATATTTCTGAAAAGCACAGGTCAGTTGTTTTGTAGAATATCCCTCTGCTTGGGTTTATCTTTTTCCTCATGATTGACTAATTGAGGTTATGCATTTTTGACGTGAATGACCCAAAGCAACACTGTGTACTCTGTGCATCATGGTGGGAGGCACATGGTGTTGGGTTTTCCCATTCCTGGTGGAGTTAATCGTGTCCACCAGATTTTTCCACTTCTCTTTTCCCCTTTGTAACTAATAAGTATGTTGTAGGAAGACATTTTGAGAGCTATAGGTATCCTACTTGTCAGCATGCTTTCACCCACAAGTTTTACTATCTGGTGGACATTTTTTAAAAAGTAAAAACAAAACTTAACAATGTCTTATCATGTGACAGCCCCCTCACCGACCCTTCATTGCTTTCCCATGGTATCTGCTGTAAAAACCAAACTTCTTCAATGGCATAGAAGGCCCTGCCCCTCCTCTGAGACCTCAGATCAAATCATTTCCCCCTCACCCCATGAATAAGCTCCAGTTACTCTCTCCATGTTGGGGCTTTTGCTCCAGCAATTCCCTCTCTGTGTGCCTTGAATGTTCTTCAGTCCTCCTCTGCAGGCTGACTGGCCCCTTGTGGCCACTTATATCGCAACCTACAATCTCCCCTAAACTGACTGTTGACCACTCAACCCAAAGAAGCCACCCAGGTGCTTTCTCATCATACCACTCTGGCCCTTTGTGCAGATTTCTGTCCACTGTGTTTATTGTCTGCCTTCTACCTAAGAAAACATACACTCCTGAAAGCACAGAGTGTGTCTGTGTCACTTTGTGCCAGATCCCCAGGGCCTGGTTCAGTTCCTGGCATGAAGGAGGTGCTCGGTAAGTTAAAGAATCCCTGTACTCATTCTGCCAGTCTACAAATGCTTTCTGAGCGCCCAGACCTCTGGCCCATGCTGGTGTCATTCAACAGGAAGGGAACTGAGTCCCTTGCAAGGTCTGGTGGGGACAGACAGATCTGAGAACCAATAACTCTTGGAACAACGAGGCGAGGCTTTCACAGAGGGAAGCACAGAGTGTGGTTTTGTTCTGTGGAAGCCCAAAGAGGTCAGGGAAAGTTTCCAGAGGAGAAATGTATGCCAAGCAGAAAGCAGCAGGGGGACTGGCATTCCATGGAGAGGTCTCAGCAAGTACAGAGGCTTGGAGGTATCAGAAGTGCACGCAGAATTCCAAGGTGGCTGAGATAGGAGCTGTGAGGTGGTGTGGGCAGGAGATGAGGAGATGAGGCCAAAGAAGACATACTGGATCTGTAAGCCTCAGGATGGGGCCTGAGGGCCCCTCACAGAGCTTCTCTCCTGCAGCTGCTACATGAAAGGAATCAGGCTCGGAATCAGACTCGGATCTGTAGTTCCCACAGCTGGAGGGATGGGTGATGTGAGATTGCATGCGTGAAGGGCAGGCACTCAGGAAAAGCTCAGAGTTCTCTCCTCCCTCACTCTGAGGCCCCCTCCTACTCCCTGAACCCCAGACTCTCCACCCTTGTGGGTCAAACACCTTCCCGTTATCTTTGCCTGGTCACAGGGCAGCCTTCACATTGGGGTGGGAAGGGATGCCAATGGTTAACCTTGCTGGTGTTAAACTTCCAGTCCAGGCAGATATTTTCTGGACTCTCTCCAACGTGGCTGCCTGATTCCGTCCCTCCCTGCTGGCCAAATGGCCACAGCACCCAGGCTCCAGATGGATGCGACACCTCATGATTCAGAGCAGGGATCCGAGGCTCAAGAAGGGGTGGAGACTCACCCAAGGAACTGAAGTTGACCTCCAACTCAACCTCCCATTTGCTGGGCACCTATTCTCAAGCCTTCAGGGCCCAGGGGCCTGGTTGGGGGGACAAATCTCACTCCTACAGTGGAGAGGCCATAAAGTCCAGTTAATGATCAGCCGCCAGGCCAGGGGCAGAGATAAGAGGGCAGGAGCTCCATCTAGAGGAGCGCTCACCTTCAGGCATTGCAAGACACCTGGCTCACCCTTCTCCAATCAGCAGGCTGTACTAGGCTTATGATCAAGGAGGAAGGTCTGAGGGTTCCAGATGCCCTCTACCTGCTGAAGTCTTCAGAGGACTTAACCTTCTGCAGAACAAAAATAAAATCCTAAGCCTCCCAATCGACTAACTGAATGAACACTTCTTGGCCAAGGAGATGCCAGAAACACTTTAACAACTAAGGTTCCCAAGATGGGAGGTCAGTCATGCCTCATGCCTCAGTACACCCCCTTTCTCACTGTTACCAGACTTTTCCCCTAAGAGTTAAACAAAAACCAGCCATGGAAAACAAAAGATGAAAGACTCCTCCGTTGACTTCAACTTCAACCAACTGCCTGATGCCGAGGCCAGACTCCCCTTGCTTTTCATGGTTGGGACATGACAGATGACCGGCTTACGAAGCATTCCTTCCTGATAAATGACTATCGACCATGGACTGGTTCTGCCCAGTTCACAGAGGCTGCGCACAAAGCACCTTTGTTTCCTATATTTCACCTTTTGAAATATAGAGCCTAATTTTATTGCATTTTATAGTTAAGTTTCCACACCAAAGTGAACATGGGACTTACGCAACATGCATGTTTGCTTATCACGCATTCGCGCAACTCCCTTTTATGAATGGTCATAGCTCCTCCTGTCACCTGTTAAATATGTATGTTTCGCCAGTCCTTTTAGCATAAAACTCCTGTCCCACCCTTCCTTTCTTGGAAGTGCTTGCTCTTACTCTCAGCAGGAGGCTCTGCTTCCCAATCTGCAGATTGCAACCCATCATAAGAAATAAAGTTCTCCTTTCTAAATTTACCAATCTCGTGATTTTTAAGTCTACATAATTGGTGGCAAGGGTGGGATCTGCTGAGACCCAGCGTGATCATAGCCAAGGCACCAGCACTTGCAAGAGCCTCCTGACAGCTCAGTTGTCTCTCCCGCTGTGTTAGGGGGGAGCTGGGTAAGCTGTCCCCAGATCTAAGCTCCCCTACCTTTAGGCTGAGATCGCAGAGACTATTCCTTTTCTCTGATCCCTCCATCCAGACCCTGGAGGGGACGTCTTTCTTGGCACTGGTTTTAAGAGTGAGGGGATCATTTCCACCGGACTCAGCTGGCCCATCAGGCTCTGTGAGGATGCTCACCCTCTACCGGGTGATGCCCTTGATAAGTAAATGCCATTATGGGGAACCTAGGTTCTCAGGGGATAGTCCCTGACCAGCTGCCATCAGGAACTCTGGCAGCTTATATGTTTAAGAATTATGGGGGGCCGGGCGTGGTGGCTCACGCCTGTAATCCTAGCACTCTGGGAGGCTGAGGTGGGAGGATCACTTGAGGTCAGAAGTTCGAGACCAGCCTCAGCAAGAGGGAGACTCCTATCTCTACTAAAAATAGAAAGAAATTAGACAGACAACTAAAAATAGAAAAAAAACTAGCCAGGCGTGGTGGCGCATGCCTGTAGTCCCAGCTACTTGGGAGGCTGAGGCAGGAGGATCACTTGAGCCCAAGGAGTTGGAGGTTGCCGTGAGCTAGGCTGACGCCACAGCACTCTAGCCTAGCCTAGCAATAGAGTGAGACTCTGTCTCAAAAAAAAAAAAAAAAAAGAAAGAAAGAAAGAAAAAAGAAAAGAAAAGAAAACGGGAAAGGAATTACCTGGTACAGCAAAGTTAACCATCAAGTAAACACACCCGTTATAGGGTTACCAAAGCCAAAGGGGGCTCAGTCTCCTGCAGTTTAGGAATGAGAGGAAGCGATGAGGAAAAGAACAGACAAGCACAGGCTTTTCTACCCACCCTCCCTCCCTCACCATAAATTCAAGATTTCACACAAAGCTTTGGTTTCTAGCAGTAAACCTGGAGTTACATTCCCCCATCTCTTGTTAAACAATCTTGTGGCCACTTTGACATGTTTCTTGCACCTGCATAAAAGTTCCTGAGTGACTTGGATATACATCCTTAATTCCTTTCTAGGTCTCCTGCACCCACCTTCTACAAGGAAGACCCCCCAGTTTCTCTTCTCTACGTTAGGATTACATTTTAAGTAGGTTTGACCTACTCAGAATACAGCAGTGTCTTCGGTGTTTGGCATGAATCACATCAAGAAATGGTCTTGACTCAGGAGGTTGGGAACAAGGATGGAGTGTTCCTAGCTTCATCAGGATTTTTGCATAAATCATTTAAGAGTTATAGGGATACCCCAAGAATTAAATATATATGTGTGTGGGTGTGTAGGTTTTCTTTTGGGGCCATGGAAGAGAGGGTAAAGTAAGAGATATGTCTTTAGGTCAGAAGATCTGGTCCAAAATAGGAAATAGGGGAAGGAGAACATAAAAGAAAGATTGGCTCAAGACCCCCACTTCAAGAAGTGGGCCCCCCCAAACTAATGTTTCAGATCCTTTTGCCTGGGGCAGGACCTTCTGACATGCCTAAATCAGTTTACTTTCTTTCTTTCTTTCTTTTTTTTTTTTTTTTTGAGACAGAGTCTCACTCTGTTGCCCTGGCTAGAGTGAGTGCCGTGGCAACAGCCTAGCTCACAGCAACCTCAAACTCCTGGGCTCAAGCAATCCTCCTGCCTCAGCCTCCCAAGTAGCTGGGACTACAGGTATGCGCCACCATGCTCGGCTAATTTTTTTCTGTATATTTTCAGCTGTCCAATTAATTTCTTTCTATTTTTGGTAGAGACAGGGTCTCGCTCTTGCTCAGGCTGGTCTCGAACTCCTGAGCTCCAATGATCCACCCGCCTCGGCCTCCCAGAGTGCTAGGATTACAGGCGTGAGCCACCGCGCCCAGCCTCTAAATCAGTTTACTTTCATGCACAATTAGAACAGAGAGGGTTCTGGACCTCCCAGAAGCAAAGGGATGCCTTTGAAAATTGGTTTATGAGAGCTCTAAACGTGATCAGGAGTCTCTGACAGCCCCCTTAAAGGAGACATTCAAAACTAAAGGAGTCTAAATCGAAAGTCGACCAGCATATTAGAAACTTGAGAGTTTCCGAGTCAGACTCTCTCAATGAGATGGAGAAAGGCGCTGTGTCTCCCTCCCCTCCCCAACTTGCTCCTCCTTCTATGCCACCACCCGCACCCCTTTCTGCTGCCTCCACCCCTTCTGAGCTTCCCTTCCTCCCTTCCTCTTCTACCCTAGAGCCACCCATCCTTTCCATGCCCCCTCAAACCACCTCATTGCTCCTCTTAAAACTGCTCAGAACACAGGAGGACATATTCATTTCCAAGGACTTCCCAAACCCTAAAACAGACTCACTCGAGTTTGAACGCCACCTGGCTTGATTATGAGTCTGTACCAACCAGGCCTCTCCAGTGTTCACTGATTAATCCAGATGCTGGGAGGAAAGATTTTGGCCCAGCAATGGATGAACCATGCAGGTCAGGCACAACCTGAAATCTATCTTTTTTTTTTTTTTTTGAGATAGTATCTCACTCTGTCACCTGGGCTAGAGTGCAGTGGTGTCATCATAGCTCACTACAACCTCAAACTCCTGGGCTCAAGCAATCATCCTGCCTTAGCCTCCCAAGTAGCTGGGACTACAGGTACTCACCACCATGCCTGGGTAATTTTTCTGCTTCTTTGTAGATTTTTTCTTTTGTAGAGACAGGGGTCTCGCTCTTGCTCAGGCTGGTCTTGAAGTTCTGGCCTCCAGGGATCCTCCCACCATGGCCTCCCAGAGTGCTAGGATCACAGGTATGAGCCACCTGAAACGCCAGGCCTAAAACCAATCTTGGGTTTATGGGGGGGGGGCAGCCTTTAAAAGGGTACAGGAGGTAATTGAAAATCTGATTAAGGCCATCCTGGTGATCTTTCATGAATATTCATCGCTCCTCTTAAAACCGGTTAAATTTGTAGGTTTAGGCAACCTATTTAGCATAAAACTCCTATCCCAACTCTCCTCCCTGGAAGTGCCTGCTTTTGGTCTCAGCCAGAGGCTCTGCTTCCCAGCCTGCAGGTTGCAATCCATCATAAGAAATAAAGTTCTGGCTGGGCGCGGTGGCTCACGCCTGTAATCCTAGCACTCTGGGAGGCCGAGGCGGGCGGATCGTCCTGAGCTCAGGAGTTCGAGACCAGCCTGAGCAAGAGTGAGACCCCGTCTCTACCAAAAATAGAAAGAAATTAAATGGACAGCTAAAAATATATATAGAAAAAAATTAGCTGGGCATGGTGGCGCATGCCTGTAATCCCAGCTACTCGGGAGGCTGAGACAGTAGGATTGCTTGAACCCAGGAGTTTGAGGTTGCTGTGAGCTAGGCTGACGCCACGGCACTCGCCCCAGGCAAGAAAGTGAGACTCTGTCTCAAAAAAAAAAAAAAAAAAAAAAAGAAATAAAGTTCTCCTTTCCAAATCTATAGATCTCATAATTTTTAAGTTGACACCTCTCAGATTGTCACAGGATTCAAGTGTGGCTCATTGCCTTGGGATGGGAACTGGAATTTCCTGGGTGTTGGTCTCTTTGCAGGCCCTTGAGGGCCTTCCTTCTCGGTTGATCTTCCTCCAGCGATTCAACTGCCTCCTCTATCTTCTGTCTCCCTCTTCCTCCTCGAGTCCACACGAGTGGCATTCCCTAGGGTATTGGGCTCATAGCATCCCTAAACTTTTTTTTTTTGTAGAGACAGGGTATTGCTCTGTCACCCAGGCTGGAGTGCAGTGGCCTGATCATAATTCACTGCAACCTTGAACTCCTGGGCTCAAGCGATCCTGCCTCAGCCTTCTGAGTAACTAGGACTACAGTCACATGCCACCACACCCCACTAATTTTTTTTTTTTTTTTGCAAGTGCGAAATGAAGTTTATTGAGGAAGGGCAAGATAGGTTTTCGCAGCAAGAACAAGATGCAGGTTTACAGAGCAAGAGCAAGATACGTTCACCACAGACAATGAAAGGACCCCTTGTCGTAACAAAAGGGCTTTGATTATGGTCTGGAGTCTTGTTTTATAGTGTCTGCATTGGGCCCTCCTCGCCCCACTAATTTCAAAATTTTTTTAGAGAGACAAGGTCTTGCCTTGTTGCTCAGGCTGGTCTCAAACTCCTGGCCTCAAGTGATCCTCCCACCTTAGCCTCCCAAAGTGCTTAGCCTCCCAAAGTGCTAGGATTACAGGTGTGAGCCATCACGCCTGGCACTTCCCTAAACTTTTACTGCCACCCACAGGCTGACAGCTCCCACATCTGCATCCAGCTTGGACCCTTCCCCTGAGCTTTAGCCTCCACAACCACCTGGGCCAAGGGCACACAGACACCTTGACAAAGCAGAGCTTGGTGCTTCTTCCCGCCCAAATCTGCTCCTCCCTCTCCCTTTTCCCACCAGTGGCACCACCTTAGGCTCAGAGGGTAAAAAAAGGAAGGCATTTGTCCTTGGCTGGGGTGGGGGTGGTAGGAAGAGTCTAAATTAGCCCAGACTCTTGGCTACTACAGAAAGGACACCTGAGTGAGTGGGGGAGTGGGCGTGGGATGGATGGGGAGCTTGGACATTTAAACAACTAAAGCTCTGATCGAAAGATTCAGAACGTTTGTGAGTTTGTGGCTGAAGGTGAATGACACCTGGGCTGATGAGGTCGAAGGAGTTGGTGGCTCTACAATTCAGGGGCATGGTATAGCCCCATGCCCCTGGCCAGGGGGTTGGAAGCCTGTGCTCTAGCCCTTGCCCTGAAATTGGCTCTGTCCTGATTCTCTGGGTTTCATTCTCCTCATCAGGACAGGAGTGTTGGAAATGGATGAGATTAGCTCAAAGGATCCTGGCCGCTCAGGCTGTAAGATTTTTTTCAGACCTGAGCTTTTGGGAGAAAATGGGGTAAGGGGAGCTTGGAGACTGGTCTTCGGCCTGCACTGTTAACTCACCCCCTCCTATTCCCCCACGGGGGCCTGGCTGGTGCTCACGTGCAATTATTAACTGCTGAGCGGCCTTCGTCCGATCCCAGCTCCACTTCTGGGCTGCATTCCCACTGCCGGGCCCACTGCCCGTCTCCTAGGCCACTAAACCGCGCCAGCCCCTGGAGTAAGGAGGGGAGAGTTTAGAGCAGAGCAGAGCAGGAGCCTGAGCCAGCCTGACAGCCACCTCCTCTCCCAGGTATGGCGCTCCCCACCCTCCCATCGGAGGCCACGTGTTAGGGTGGAAAGCCTGGTAGGTGCTCAAGGCGCGGGTGGACAAAGATTTCTCAGGCAGAGATTAAGATATATAAGTTAAAAAGTTTATTTTATCCTTCAGAAGGACAGAGAGGATGAGAGAGAGACAGAGAGAAGTTGGGGGAAGAGGGCAGGGAGACGGCGTGGCATCCAAAGAAAGAGAAGGGAGGTGCCAGCAGTGAGGCCAAGAGACTCCATGATTTTAAGGGGGACAAAGAGAAAAAAAATAGTCATGGCTGTCAGTTGGTAACGAAAATCGCAGCAGGTAGATAACAAAAAACTGCAAGGATGTCAAAGTCCAAGACTTGATTTCCTGCCTTTCCTTGGAGAAGGAATTATCACAGGAGATGTGACTCTGTCCTCAAGATATGGTTTAGGCTGTAATTCGTTTTCTCTTGCTGTTTACTTAGTAACTGTAAAAACAGATTCTCAAAAAACAATTTTGAAAGAGAGAGATTTACACCTCTTTTCCATCCATTCAGCTTTCTTCAGAAGTTGTGCAAAACAGAACTCCTGCAGGGTACCTGTTAGTGAGAGAACTCACAGGATTGATCTTTAACTGTTGCTGGGGAAATTGTGGGATTAGGTATTTTCCTGTTATTTTTGCAAGGCCGCCCCTTTCCCACACACTCTGTGATATTCCCGGCATGTGCTAAAGGATTAGCTGAGCAGGGAGGGCCTCTGTTTGCCTAAAACACAAAGAATCCTGAAGTGGAGACTGAGGCCCAGACCGGAGTGTGGCCTCCCCAAGGTTACACTACAAATCGGTGTCCACCCCCGAACCAGAACCGAGGGCTCTTGCCCTTCAGTCCAGCACTGAGTTCTCTGCGCTTCTAGTCTGGGACCCCAAGGTGGGGGCCAGGGGTGATGGGTGGTTGTGGTGGGGTCACAGCTGGACCGACATCTGCAGGCGAGACTAGGAAGACGAAGAAGGGGCTTACAGAGTGATGCAGGTCACAGGGAGAGTTCTGGCTCCAGAAGCAGCTGCAGCAAGAGAGACTACAGACTGAACAGATGGGATCTATTTTCTCAGTCCCCATCCCCAGCACAGGGTGCCAACTGCCCCCATGAGAGCCCCAGCATGGTAAAGGTGCAGGGGGTGAAAGCCAAAGGAGCTCTGGCCTAGATTTGGGTGGTCCCCGCTCTGTGACTTGGGACATGCTCTCAATCTGTGCCCAACTGATTCCATGTAGATTACACTGGCTGTCATTTATTTTCTCTGCTACATTTAACCCTCTGATAATGAAATTAAGCCTTAAGATATTACAGTTCCCATTATTTCCCCCAAGGCCAAGGTGGAGGTGAAGCGAGGGCTGGGAACTATACAGGCTGACCTTGAACCCTGTGCTCTAAACTCCTAGGCTTTGTTTCCCCCAAAGAACCTAGTCCAAGAATCACCTGGTGGTCCCTGACTGTAGATTTCTCTGGCCTGGCCCTCAAGGTGAGTGAGTGAGTGGGTCAGCAGAGGCATGACTGGGCCCTGGAATGGAGGCATTAGCAAAGAGAGAATGAATGAACACAGGGATACACAGAGTAGCAAAATAACAGATTGTGGAGCTGGAAGGAGAGCTGGGTAGGAATTCAATTCCAGGCTTCTCAAGCCCTGCTGTGCAGAGTTGGCCCGGAGAACACCCTGCAGAGCCCTGTCCGGGAAGCGCTGTCAAGACGCCTAAGTTCTGAGGGAGGTGGGGGCAATGCAGGTGCGAGGCAAGTTTGTGAGCTGGGGTGGCACATCCACTTCATCAACTTGTGCGTGGAGAATGGTTAGAGGGAGAGAGCTGTGGGAAATAAATTCTGAGCATTTCAAGAGAGACCGGGCACCTGGTGACCAGTTCCGAGGTCAAAGGATTGAAGTGCTATGTGGCCAAGAGGAGGCCAGCTCTGTGGTGGAGGGTTCAGGAACTTCCCAAGGCCTCGGCGCTGTTCAGCCAGCTGTCCCCCACTAGCCTCTGTGCCCTGTGACATCCCCCAGATGTCCCACAGGGTTTCTGGGAGGGGCCTGCCGGACTAGCCCAAGTGATGACACTGGAAAGGGCTTTAAAAACAAAACAAAACAAAAACCCACACAACTTCTTGAGGCCGAAAGTTCAAGACCAGCCTGAGCAATATATCAAGATTCCATCTCTACAAAAATGAGTAAAATAAAATAAAATAAAAATTAGCTAAGCATTGTGGTATACACCTGTAGTCCCAGCTACTTAGAAGGCCAAGGCAGGAGGATCACATGAGCCCAGGGTAAAGTATTTTTACTTTACTCCAACACTAAAGTTTTTTTTTTTTTTTTTGAGACAGAGTCTCACTCTCTTGCCTGGGGCAAGTGCCATGGCATCAGCCTAGCTCACAGCAACCTCAAACTCCTGGGCTCAAGCAATCCTACTGTCTCAGCCTCCCGAGTAGCTGGGACTACAGGCATGCACCACCATGCCTGGCTAATTTTTTCTATATATATTTTTAGCTGTCCAATTAATTTCTTTCTATTTTTGGTAGAGGTGGGGTCTCACTCTTGCTCAGGCTGGTTTCCAACTCCTGAGCTCAGAATGATCCGCCCGCCTCGGCCTCCCAGAGTGCTAGGATTACAGGCGTGAGCCACCGCGCCTGGCCTAAAGTATTTTTATAAACTTTTACACAAAGTCATTCGATGTTGGAAATCTGATCTGAAAATTAATGTGAGTTTTATTTATCCCATCAGTGTAACTATTTCACCACAGAACATGTGCTTGATTTTTGGGTACATGTAAATCATATTACCTTAGTTTGCATTACCTTTCATGAAATCCTAAACATTTTTAACTCTGAAACATTTACTTTGACAGATTTTTAACTTAACTTTTTTTCTTTAATTTTTTTGTAGAGATGGGTCTTGCTCTGTTGCTAGGCTGGTTTTGAACTCCTGGCCTCAAGTGATCCTCCCATCTCAGCCTCCCAAAGTGCTGGGATTATAGTTGTGGGCCACCACGCCCAGATAATTAAAAAAAAAAAAAATTCAGACATGGTCTCTCTCTGTCATCTGTGTTAGAGTGCAGTGGCATCATCACAGCTTGCTGCAGCCTCAAACTCCTGGGCTCATGTGATCCTTCTGCCTCAGCCTTCTAAGTAGCTGGGACTACAGGTGCATGCCCTGATGCCCAGCTAATTTTTTATTTTATTTATTTTTATTTATTTATTCTTGTAGAGATGGAGTCTTGCTATGTTGCTCAGGCTGGTCTCGAACTTCTGGGCTTGATCCTCCCACCTTGGCTTCCCAAACTGCTAGGATTATAGGTGTGAGCCGCCAGGCCCAGCCAATGATTTTGAATAAGACATTGTGGACCTTTGGCAAACTCCTGACTATTGCTGAGTTTTGCCCAAACCCCATCCCTTTCTTTCTTTTCTTTTCTTTCTTTTTAAATTTTTTAGAAATTTAATTGCAGAGGTCATGCTAATCTCTGTATTGTTCCAATTTTAGTATATGTGCTGCCAAAGCAAGCGCAGCCCATCCCTTAATTGTATCACTTGATCTTCATGGCTACCTAGAGAAATCAGGGAGGGGCTCCAACTAGGGACCTTCCCTGGGCAGATGGTGTCCCATTCCACTCCTGATTGGCTCTCGGAAAACCCTGGGGGGGTGGAGCAGGGAATGATCCGCCCATGCCCCAGTCAAGGCTCCACCCCCCTGGAGCTGTGTCCACACCTTAAAGGCCCAACTCTGCCTTCCTTGGTGCCATTAACCGTAGCTCTTCCTCCAGTAGCAGCCATGGCCCAGTGGATGACAACACAGCTGCTGCTCCTTCTAGCGTGGATGGCTGAAGTAGCGGGGGCCCAGCCCAGGACTACTCGAGTCAGGACTGAGCTTCTCAACGTCTGTATGGATGCCAAGTACCACAAGGAAAAGCCAGGCCCTGAGGACAACTTGCATGAACAGGTGGGCCCAGGGATGATCTGGGGTGGGGAGAGACTGACTTGGGAAGAGGAAATCAGGAGATGGAGATATCAAAACCCACTCCATGGTGGAGGCAGACAGACCTGCTAGAGGAGACCTTCAGTTTGCATTAATGTGGGTGACTATTTTTCACACATACTGTGTGCCAAATGTCAGTACAATGCCAACAACTCATCTTTTTGGTTGTTGGGTTTCCGCATTCCACAAATAAGGAAGCAGGCCCAGAGAAGAGTCTGGGAAATGAAGCTGGAGAGATTCATGCTGGGATTTTTTCAATTTTGAGGTTTAGAATGGGAGTGACTCCTCCAAAGATCTCACAGGAGAAACTGCACCCTGCATCAGAGTGCTTTCTTGTCTGCTAGCTCTAAACAGCTCAAGAAAGGTGGGTCTTGGGGCCTGGCATGGTGGCTCATGCCTGTAATCCTAGCACTCTGGGAGGCTGAGGCAGGAGGATCCGTCAAGGTCAGGAGTTCAAGACCAGCCTGAACAAGAGCAAGACCCTGTCTCTACTAAAAATAGAAAGAAATTAGCTGGACAACTAAAAAATATATAGAAAAAATTAGCTGGGCATGGTGGCGCATGCCTATAGTCCCAGCTACTGGGGAGGCTGAGGCAGGAGGATCGCTTGAGCCCAGGAGTTCGAGGTTGCTGTGAGCTAGGCTGACACCACGGCACTCTAGTCCAGGCAACAGAGTGAGACTTTGTCTCAAAAAAAGAAAAAGAAAGTTGGGTCTTTCACAGTCATGCCGCTGGGTGCGAAGCATCTTTTTTTATTTTTTTATTTTTTTGAGACAGGCTCTCCCTCTGTTACCCAGGCTACAGTGCAGTGGCATCATCATAGCTCACTGCAACCTCGAACTCCTGGCTCAAGCGATCCTTCTACCTCAGTCTCTAGAGTAGCTGGGGCTACAGGCATGCACCACCATGCCCGGCTAATTTTTCTATTCTTTTTTTAGAGATGGGGGTCTTGCTCTTGCTCAGGCTGGTCATGAACTCCCGGCTTCAAGCAATCCTCCTGCCTCGGCCTCCCAAAGTGCTGGGATTATAGGCATGCACCACCACGCCCTTATGGAAGCATCTTGATTCATGAGTCTAGCAAAATTCTGGGCTGTGTTTCTCGACTCCTTTGAATCTGAGGTCTCCCTATTAACAATTATTTGGCCACAACCTTTTAAATATCCTGAACCTAGCTAAACATTTTTTAAAAAATAAATATGATGATATAACTGTAAAGAAAATGCAAAAGAGGCTGGGCGTGGAGGCTTATGCCTATAATTCTAGCACTTTGGGAGGCCAAGGTGGGAGGATCACTTGAGGCCAGGAGTTCAAGGCCAGAGTGGGCAACATAGTGAGACCGCATCTCTACAAAAAATAGAAAAATCAGCTGGGCATGGTAGCATGCACCTATAGTCCCAGCTACTCAGGCGACTGAGACAGGAGGATCACTTGAGCCCAGTAGTTTGAGGTTGCAGTGAGCTATGATGACACTACTGCACTCTAGCCTGGGTGACAAAGAAGACTTTGCCTCAAAAACAACAACAACAGAAAAGTAATCTGTAATATGCATTTTCAGTATGTAAATGTTCATTTTGACTCCATTAGCAGATAGGGGTCACAGTCCTGTTGGCTTGTTTGGATGAGCCTGCAGCTGTCAAGCGCAGACTGAGGAGTGTTGGTATAACCTGGACACCTCTGGCAGCCCTGGCTTTCACTTATTCAGCCTGTATTTTTTTTAAAAGTGCACACTTTGGCTGGGCGTGGTGGCTCACGCCTGTAATCCTAGCACTCTGGGAGGCCGATGCGGGCGGATTGCTCAAGGTCAGGAGTTCGAGACCAGCCTGACCAAGAGCAGGACCCCATCTCTACTAAAAAATAGAAAGAAATGATCTGGACAACTAAAAACATATATATATATAGAAAAAATTAGCCAGGCATAGTGGCGCATGCCTGTAGTCCCAGCTACTCAGGAGGCTGAGGCAGTAGGATCACCTGAGCCCAGGAATTTGAGGTTGCTGTGAGCTAGGCTGACGCCATGGCACTCACTCTAGCCCAGGCAACAGAGTGAGACTCTGTCTCAAAAAAAAAAAAAAAAAGTGCACACTTTAGTATTTAGCTTGTCAACCTTAAATAACAAGATTCAGAAAGCTTGAGGATTTCCACCCAGGAGAATAGGTTCATGTAGTCCCGAATATACACTCCAATTTGCAGCAATTACAAGTGAGTTTTTAAGAAAAAAGAAGAGGCAGTTCCTAAATTGTTTACCAAGAATTTATGTTAAAATAACACAAGCTATTGATTGGCCACATTGTTCTTTTGTATCTACAAATTCCAGGAGCGTGAAGATAATGGGTGAGGCCGCTAGTCAGGAACAAAATGCCTTTCTTTCCTTTTAGAGATGAAGTCTTGCTCTGTCGCCCAGGCTGGAGGGCAGTGGCCCATCACAGCTCACTGCAACCTTGAACTTCTGCGCTTAAGCGATCCTCCCGCCTCAGCCTCCGGATTGTCCCTGGGCTTGGGTGTGGCAGGTGTGATTGAAGTAACGTACTCTTATCCCTCTGGGTTTGACAAATTTTGCATACCTCAAAGAGCTCAGACTCCTCTGAGCTAGTTTTCTTTTCTCAAGCTTGATATTAAATTGTAGGCTGTGGGTTTTCATTCAATAAGTGTGTATTGAGTGTTTATGTAATTGGAATTATTCTGGGGTTACAATTTAACTTGCTTCCTCCCCTCCAAGTCTTTGTCACTTTCTAAAGGAGGCTTAATCTGACCACCCTATAACACTGCAAGTCCCCTTCCCTCTCCCCTGCTTACTTTTTGCCAAAGCAATTATCATGTGACAAGTGTGCATCACTGTATCCCCAGTTCCTAGAAAAGTGCCTGGGTCAGACTAGGTAGGGGAGCAATAAGGGTTTGAATTAATGAATTCTGTAATGACTGCGCCTCCAGGCAGGGGCTCCCTTCTGGGCTCCCACAGCCTCTGAGAGCCCCCCTGCCAAAGAGGTCCCCAGTAGCAAGTATTTTCCTGGATGACTTTGACTAGGTTGGTGAAACAAGGACTAAAAGGGGAGAGGCTGCACATAGAATATTCTGGCTGCACTGGCTGTGGACTCAGTCCTGTGTCTTCGCCCATCCAGTGCACTCCCTGGAAGAAGAATGCCTGCTGCACTGCCGACACCAGTGAGGAAGCCCACAAGGATATTTCCTACCTGTATAGATTCAACTGGGACCACTGTGGAAAGATGGCGCCCGCCTGCAAACGGCATTTCATCCAGGACACCTGCTTCTATGAGTGCTCCCCTAACTTGGGGCCCTGGATCAAGCAGGTACTAATGTCTTCCTGGCATCCCCAACCTAGCAGAGGAGCTGAGCTCTCCAGACATCTCTGCAGGCCGTACCTCCAGCTCTGGTGCTATTCAGGACTGGGTTGCTGGGATTCCTGAGCCTGAGCCCTTCTCTACCCAATCTCCCAGGTGGACCAGAGCTGGCGCAAAGAGCGGATCCTGAATGTGCCCCTGTGCAAAGAGGACTGTGAGCGCTGGTGGGAGGATTGTCGCTCCTCCTACACCTGCAAGAGCAACTGGCACAAGGGCTGGAACTGGACCTCAGGTGAGGGTTGGGGTGGGGCAGGAAGGGAGGGATGTGGGGGTGTGGGGCTGTGGAAGAGGTATGTGAAGATTTGGGGTTGTCGGGCTGGCAGAAGCAGATAGTTCTGAGCCCAGTGTCTAAAGGTCGTTCATCCTCCCTACAGGGTATAACCAGTGCCCAGTGAAAGCTGCCTGCCACTCCTTCCCTTTCTACTTCCCCACACCTGCTGATCTGTGCAATGAGATCTGGAGTCACTCCTACAAAGTTAGCAACTACAGCCGAGGCAGCGGCCGCTGCATCCAGATGTGGTTTGACCCAGCCCAGGGCAACCCCAACGAGAAAGTGGCGAGGCTCTATGCTGAGGTCCAGAGTGGGGCTGGGCTCCACGGGGCCTGGGCTCCCCTGCTCAGTCTGGCCCTGACGCTGCTCTGGCTGCTCTGCTGATCTCCTTTGCCTTTGACACCTGGACATCCCTGCCCTGCTCAGCCCCACAGCTCCCAGCCATTCAGTGCCTGCTCCACTGTGGGGCCTCTGACAGCCAATTTAAATAAACCGGACACTCCACATATGTCTTGGGAATTATTTGGGTGTGAATAGGAATGTGACTGTTTCGTTTCCCAATTCCCATTGCTTGAAGCCAGTTCCCAACTCTTGACACTTACTATGAACTAGCCTGATACTTCACTATTCTTCTAACCTAGGAGACATCCATAGCTCTCAATTTCATTTTTTGCTATAGCTCTAATCTCGAGCCAAGCCCAGGATTTTATCATTTAAATCAGACCCAAGCCTCCCAGGGTGATTGAGCTGCCCCATGCTCAGCTCTCCAATAGAAGAGATAGGAAAGGCTGTGCCCAGCACATTCTGGTTGGGTGGCTGGGAACAGGATAACAGGCCGGCAAGAGCCATACCCCACTAACAGCTAATACTCACAGAGCACTCACTATCTGCCAGGCACTACCCTAAATTCTTTTTTTTGTCTTTTTTTGAGACATAGTCTCGCTCTGTCATCCAGGCTAGAGTGTAGTGGTGTCACTGTAGCTCACTGCAACCTCCAACTCCTGGGCTCAAGTGAGCCTCCCAAGCAGCTGGGACTACAGGCATACACCACCATGCCTGGCTAATTTTTAAATTCTTTTGTAGAGATGGGGTCTCACTATGTTGCCCAGGCTGGTCTTGAACTCCTAGCCTCAAACAATCCTCTGCCTCAGGCTCCCAGAGTGCTAGGATTATAGGCCTATATTCTTTATATTTATTCTGCTAAGGTATACACACCATTGTCTGCATTTTACATATGTGGAAACAGACACATAAGTTAAAGAACATGGCCAAAAAGTCCCCTGTGTTAGAGCTAGACTTCCACCCCAGGCAATTGGGCTCTTGAGAACAAGCTCACTCCCCTTGTGGAGTGAGTAAATGTCTAAAAGAGATGACATGTCCACGCCTGACGGGAGCAGCTGGGCCTGAGCTGGTCTGGCAGAGCTAGAACTGGAACCCAAACTTAGTCTCCTGAGCAGGTCCCAAACCAATAATTTGGAAGATTTTTAGGTCGCGTTCCCCATTAGGTATAGTTTGTAGTAGTTGTAATAAGCTAGGTTATGTCACCTTTATTTCCTGCATAAGCTGCAATGTTTAATGTGGATTATCCAGGGGATTCTGCTTCTCACTTCGACCCAGGTTGATGGAGACGCCATCTTGTCACATACTTCCATGAGACAGGATAAGGGAACTTGGGGAATTCCATACAGATTCTTCAAGCTTCTACCCATCACTTTTGTTGGCCAAATCAAGTCATGACCTGCCTAAATTCCAGAAGGCCAGGAAAATACAATCCTGTTTGCCTGGAAAGAGGAGAGTTACAGGTTTGCCAACAGACCTAATGATTACTATGAAGAACTTGTTACCTTCTGGTCAGTTTATAGTTCTGGCATGGCCATTGTTACCAATTTAATTTTTCAATTAGATCCTAGTAAGGAGAGCCAGCTCTTTCAACCAATGCAATTAACTACATCAACCTGAAAAGCAGAGCAATCCAGGAATGACCAACCTGAGGTAGTCTTGCAGACGAGGCCAGTTGATGTATCCTATTCTCTCCAGGACCAGTGACACTTGTTACAAATATGATTTGTCTACAGATACGTTGGAATTAGTGGAATTTAAGATCAGTACCATCTCAATCCATCGTACCTTGTCAAAGGCCTGGTATGCTGTTTCTGAGCCATTGATAAAAGTATATATCTGAATCCTACTTTCTGCAGTTATCATCCCCAAGTTCTGAGGAGTCATTGGTTCGCAGAATGTATTAATACTTTTCCACATTAAGATTGCCTGGAGCAGGCTGGGCGCGGTGTCTCATGCCTGTAATCCTAGCACTCTGGGATGCCGAGGCAGGAGGATTGCTTGAGCTCAGGAGTTCGAGACCAGCCTGAGCAAGAGCGAGACCCCGTCTCTACTAAAAATAGAAAGAAATTATCTGGACAACTAAAAATATATATATAGAAAAAATAAGCCAGGCATGGTGGCGCATGCCTGTAGTTCTAGCTACTCAGGAGGCTGAGGCAGGAGGATCGCTTGAGCCCAGGAGTTTCAGGTTGCTGTGAGCTAGGCTGACCCCACGGCACTCTAGCCTGGGCAACAGAGTGAGACTCTGTCTCAAAAAAACAAAAAACAAACAAACAAACAAAAAAACAAGATTGCCTGCAGTAGTACTGGCATAAGGATAGACATATAGATCAATGGGACAGAACTGAGGGTCTGGAGATAAATCCTTATATTTATAGTTAATTGATTTTTGACAAAGGTGCTAAGGTAATTCATTGGGGAAAGGACAGTCTGTTCAACAAATGGTGCCCAGACAATTGATTATCCACACACGAAAAGATTAACTTAGACCTTTACCTCACACCAAACACAAAAATTAACTCAAAATGGACTATTGAGGCTGGGCGCAGTGGCTCACGCCTGTAATCCTAGCACTCTGGGAGGCCGAGGCGGGTGGATCATCCTGAGCTCAGGAGTTCGAGACCAGCCTGAGCCAGAGCGAGACCCGGTCTCTACCAAAAATAGAAAGAAATTAATTGGACAGCTAAAAATATATAGAGAAAAAAAATTAGCCGGGCATGGTGGCACATGCCGGTAGTCCCAGCTACTCGGGAGGCTGAGACAGTAGGATTGCTCGAGCCCGGGAGTTTGAGGTTGCTGTGAGCTAGGCTGATGCCACGGCACTAGCCCCAGGCAAGAGAGTGAGCTTCTGTCTCAAAAAAAAAAAAAAAAGGGG